>CALSBZ010029055.1:0-11377 GCA_943591055.1 Gobionotothen gibberifrons
ATGTTTTATGGCATAATTTAGTTAAAACATGCCATCAGTTAAAATGCTGACTTATACTGAAAAAACAGAAGTTTTCGCACAATCTCTGAGGTCAAGCTTTTATTGTGAAAATACTTCCGGTTTGACTCCAGTCTGTGTTTATTTTGAAAAGCTTTCCGGAAGTAATGTCCGAAATACTAACAGTAACTTGACTTCAGAGACGTAACGTAACGTAAAGTATCAAGCCGTTAAATTGACCAAATGAAAAGACATGAAGGAGAATATGTAGAGAAGAGGTGTGTTTAGTCATGTTTTGAATGTACAATGCAAAGATCCTTTGAAGAGTGTGAGCGGATATTGGAGAAACTAGCGGAAGTCACCAGCAACAGAGCCAGCGGGCAGGAGGGGCCAAACTCGGATATTTAAAGACTGAATGTTTTTTTGTTGTGCCCTTTTTACACCTACTCTCTCCTCGGCCGGACATCTGCGGAGGAGCAAACGGCTGTGTTCCTCCTCTTTCGAACGATTCCTGTTTGTAACATTACCGTGCCTTTTACTACATTAAAGTAACCTATTTGAAACTTATAGTCGAGACTCATTGTTCTCATTATTTTAACCAGTTCTCTCCTGGACGCGAGAAAAATGAATATGCTAATACTACCCCGTCCCCATCCACGTTCCCCGTTCGGTTCTCCCCTCCTCTTTCCCTCACCAAGGTGGAGAGTTTCCGGCCACACCTCCTGGAGCCCGGCCCCGGCCGCAGAATTAGTGATCCTAATTGCCCCGGAGCGCACAGGCGCTTCCTGGTTTCCATGCCTACAGCGTACGCTGTCAGGCAGACCGTGGGAAATTCCGTGGCGCGGGGACGCTCTCTCGCAGGTGGAGGGAGCGATCAGCAGTCACCCAGTGATAGGCCAGCACTTATGGGCATGGCCCCTGAACGGGAACACTTAGAGGGACTTGGCCTCTCTCAAGATGTTGTACGTACCATCCAGGGAGCCAGGGCCGCGTCCACCAGAGCGTCCTACACAGCCAAGTGGACAGCGTTCCAGCGTTGGTGTGTAGGAAAAAGCCTGGACCCCATTACGTGCCCCCTGCCTCACGTGCTGTCGTTCCTCCAGCTGTTGTTGAACAAGAATTTGGCTTTCAACACGATCAAGGTATATGCTGCTGCCATATCATCTTGTCACGTGGGTTTCGGGGCCGGGACAGTGTTTAGTCACCCTTTGACAAAACGCTTTCTGCGAGGAATACGGAGACTCAGACCTGTGTCACGCGCACTGGCGCCTCACTGGGATGTGGCGTTGGTGTTACGCGCACTAAGCAAAGCCCCATTTTAACCTTTAGATCAGGTTCCCCTTAAACTGTTATCAGCCAAAGTAGTATTACTTTTGTCTCTAACATCAGCGAAAAGGGTGAGTGACTCTCTGCTCCATCATGTCTCCGGATCCAAGGAGATGGCAGTTCAGCTGTTTTACGCCCTAACCTGGCTTTTATGCCAAAGGTCATCACGAGCTCTTTTAGGTCAAGAGCGATCACCGTGGATGGCTTATTTCCCCCTCCTCACAGGTCGGAGGAGGAAGCCACATCTCATCTCCTCTGTCCCGTGCGTGCGCTGTCCTGCTATGTGGCACGCACGCCTGCTTTGCGCCGTTCTCAGCGCCTGTTTGTGCATTACAGAGAGTGCTCTTTCGGGCAGCCTCTGTCTGCACAACGGCTGTCACACTGGCTGTGTGAGGCTGTGTCACAGGCATATGTGTCCTCTGGGGTGGATCCCCCGGAGAACATCAGTGCACACTCCACCAGAGGAATTTCCTCCTCCACGGCTTTGCACGGAGGAATGTCGGTGGAAGACATTTGCACTGCTGCATCTTGGTCTTCCCCCTGTTCATTTATTCAATTTTATTTGAGGGATGTCTCCCATTCGTCTCTGACACACCCTGTACTGGGTGTCCTGTAAACGCTTTGTTTTGTTAAGGAGTGAGAAACCCTTTTTTGTTTGAACCCTTTTTTTCTCCTGTTTTCTGGTAGGAGTTAGGTAAGAAGCCTGTATTTTATTTTATTTGTTTTGGTTAGGCAAGTTTAAGGAAACTCTGTAAAGACGATTTTTGTTTATGTTGGGTTTGTCTCACCTCTTTTAGAGTTCATTAAATCATTGACCATTTCTTGGGAGTGGGGAGAGTGCAATTTTGTGCTGCGCCTAGGTTCCCCAAGACCGGGGCGTAACACACACACACACAAATATCTTCTATCACATATACTGATCACTTAGTTGAGCAACCACATACTTTCAATACATGTTTTACTTTTGTAACTCGATGTTGGTGACTAATAAAACTCCTCGTGTACTTGTACAGCCAGCCAGTCATATTTTGGCCTTTGAAGTGGGGTGCTGCTCTGAGGTTTTGAGCGATATTACCTAGGTCTTCTTGAGCCATACTCTGTCTTGAGATCTTATCCATTGTATCCTTGTCTTGTGATGTTTGACTGAAAGGGCAAAAGGCTAGGCCTACTTGACTGGTTGAACTATGTAGCTGCGTCCCTGCTTTTGACAAATAGGTGTGCGATTGACATGCCAGATTGAATGAAAATTGTAAATATTGGTCATGTTGGGTAGGCGTGTTGTTACGTGTTGGAACGTGGGTTGAGGGGCTCCGGTCCGGTCTTGCCGTCACTGGTGTCGCAGTTTCTATATTCTCTCGTTCTAGATATTAAAAATGCCAACCCAAAAACTAGTATTAACTACAATAAAGACACAATTGACGAAGTGTAGATGTTATTCAGTTTGGTTGCTGTTGAAAGGTTGAACAGTTTCCCGTGGTGGCGCTTCGACGATCAGCTGATCATTCCGTCTACACTGAGCGGGTACTATATAATAATAATAATAATAATAATACATTACATTTATAAAGCGCTTTTCCTGGTGCTCAAAGCGCATACAAGCAAGTAAAACAGAATAACAACAAAAGTAGAAAGTGCTAAGCTAGGAGGAATAAGGGCAAGGGGTTAGTTGATTAGGAGTTGAAGGCAAGAGTGAAAAGGTGAGTTTTGAGGGATTGTTTGAACGACGCGAGAGTGTCGGCGGATCGGACGTGGCTGGGGAGGGAGTTCCAGAGTGTGGGGGAGGCTGCTGCGAAGGCCCTGTCACCCCAGGTCCGGAGCTTTGTCCTGATGGGCTGCAGTAGGTTAGCTTCAGCAGACCTGAGGCGACGGGTGGGGGAGTGTCGTTGGATGAGGTCACAGAGGTAGGGGGGGGCAAGGTTGTTGAGGGCTTTGAAAGTGAAAAGTAATATTTTAAAGTCAATGCGGTGTTTGATGGGGAGCCAGTGGAGGTCATGGAGGATAGGGGTGATGTGGTCGGAGCGTCGGGTGGAGGTGAGCAAGCGGGCAGCTGAGTTTTGGACATACTGAAGTTTTTTTAGTGTGAATGCAGGTGATCCAAAAAGTATGCTGTTGCAGTAATCCAGTCGGGATGTTATAAAGGCATGGATCAGAGTTTCAGCAGCAGTCGATGAGAGGGAGGGTCTGATGCGGGCGATGTTCTTTAAATGGAAGAATGCGTTTTTTGTGACCTGGTTGACGTGAGGGAGGAAAGTGAGGGTGGGGTCAAGGATGATGCCAAGGTTACGGATGTGAGTGGAGGGGTTGACAATGGAGCCATCGATGGTAAGAGAAAAATCTTGGGTTGAGCGGGTAAGTGAGTTTGGGCCAATGATTATAAGTTCCGATTTGTCACAGTTAAGTTTTAGAAAATTGTTTTGCATCCAAATTTTAATGTCAGTGAGGCAGGTGCTGAGCTGGGAGTGTGTGGTTGGAGAAATTGATTTTGTTGAGAGGTAGAGCTGTGTGTCATCAGCATAACAGTGGAACTGGAGTTGGTGTTGACGGAGGATTTGTCCAATTGGGAGGATGTAGATGATGAAAAGAAGGGGACCAAGTACAGAACCCTGAGGGACGCCTTGATTGACGGGGGCAGTGGGGGATTTGGAGTTGTTAATGGAGATGAATTGATGTCTGTCAGAGAGATAGGATTTAAACCAGGAGAGGGCAGTACCGGTAATGCCAATGGAAGACTGGAGGCGGTTGATGAGGATGGAATGGTTGATCGTGTCAAATGCGGCTGTTAGGTCAAGGAGAATGAGAATAGAGAGGGAACCAGAGTCAGCAGAGAGGAGAATGTCGTTGGTCACCTTGAGTAGGGCAGATTCTGTGCTGTGGCGAGTACGGAAACCAGATTGAAAAGGTTCATGAAGGTTATTGCAGTCCAGATGGGATTTTAGTTGGGAGGCAACAATTCGCTCCAGAATTTTTGACAGGAATGGGAGGTTAGAGATGGGCCGGTAGTTATTGAGGGAATCAGGGTTGAGACCAGGTTTTTTGAGTATGGGAGTGACAGCAGCGAGTTTCAGATCAGGGGGGACGAGTCCAGTGGACAGAGAGGAGTTAATGATTGTGGTGATAAGATGAATGAGTTGGGGGAGGCAGGCCTTGACAAGGGTGGAGGGCATGGGGTCCAGGATGGAAGTTGAGGTATTCATGCCGGTGACTTGGGCAACTATGTCCAGTGAGGTAATTTGTCTGAAGGCTGTAAAAGGGTGGCTGGAAGGAGGAGGGTAGGCAGGTTCCGGAAAAGGATGGGTGGTGGACGAGACGGAGGAGTTGGCTATGTTGCTGTGTATTATTTCAATTTTGCTTTGGAGGAATGAGAGGAAGGATTCACACTTTGAGGTGGTGAAGGATTTGGAGATATTATCCATGGGGTTGAGGAGCTTGTTAATAGTTGAAAAAAGGGACTTTGGGTTATTGCTTCCAGATTGTATTACAGAGGAGTAGTGGGAGGAGCGTGCACTGTTGAGGGCATCTTTGTACTGCTGTTGGTGCAGTCTATATATGTCTTTGTGGATAGTGAGACCAGTTCGTTTAGCATGTCTTTCGAGCTGGCGTCCTTTAGTTTTGAGGCAACGGAGATGATCTGTGTACCAGGGGGCCGAGTGAGTGAAAGAGACATACTTGGTTTTTATTGGAGCGAGTTGGTTGAGACAGGAGGAGAGAGCATTGTTGTAGGTGTTGACCAGATCAGTAGGGGAAACATTCTGGGTGACGGTGGAGTCAGGGATGGTGTCAGCCAGTAGGGAGGAGAGGGAGGAGGGGTGTATGGACTTGATATTCCGGAATTGTATGGTGCGCTTCTGCTTGATGAGGGGGGTTGGGGTTAGGATGTCCATGACGAGGGCCAGGTGATCGGAGATGGTGAGGTCATAGGTGGTCAGGTTGCTGATGGCGATGCCAGTGGTGCAGATCAGGTCCAGTGTGTGACCTTTTTTATGCGTGGGAAAATCAACATGTTGTGTGATATTGAAACAGTTGAGTATGTCCAGGAGTTCTGAAGCGGTATTGGAGTCGTTTGAGTCGACATGAATATTGAAATCACCAAGTAATAATACAGATGGAGAGATAGAGCAAAGTTGTGTGAGGAATTCAGCAAGATCCGAGGGGAAAGCAGGGTTTGGTTTGGGGGGACGGTAGATGACTGCTGTAACCAGGGGTTTTGGACCAGACAGTTTAAATGCAAGGTGTTCAAATGAGGAGGGGCAAGGGATGTTTATTGCAATTGTTTTTATATTATTTCTTAGAATTGTGGCAATTCCACCTCCACGCCCATGGTGGCGTGGTTTTTCAATATATGTGTATCCTGGGGGTGTTGTCTGGTTGAGGGAGAAGTATTCCTGTGGTTTTTGCCAAGTTTCTGTGATACAGAGAAAGTCCAGATTATTGTCAGTGATGAATTCATTGAGAATGAGACCCTTGTTGTTTAGAGACCGGGTGTTAAACAGAGCAAGTTTAAGATGAGGTATATATATATGCAGTGGAAAACAAAAAAGAGGAAGGACCAGGTACAAAATGGAGTTGAAGTGTATTTGAGCAATAACCTTTAGTCCCAGAGAACCAGTTAATATATTTTCCTGAGTAGTCTGGAGACCAAAGCTCAAACGAGAGTGAATGTTGGACCTCTGTTCTCCAAGTAGTCAGAAACATGACTTTAAGTGAATGTTGATCTGTGCCTCCTGGATGTGCAAATATGACATCTGCCTCCAAATGGTCAAGAAAATCAATGAATGCACGTTTAAGTATTTTTTTTATAACTCATTTACTTTCACTGTCATTGGGACAGTCCACTATAGATTACATTTTTCAACAGTTTTGCTAGGCTGGTGTTGGTTTCTGACTCCCAGTAGAAATCAGACAATGGCCGCTTCAAAATCAGGATCATGTCTTTTTAAAGTGTCTCCCTGACACTGAGCTACAGCGAGATCCAGTCAGTCAGCAGCAGAACAGGAGAGGAGAACGAACAGTTCTTCACAACCTGGCGCTGGAACAGACAGATGTGCTGATATGCCATCTATCGCCTCGGGCCTTTTCTGACTTCTAAAGGCTTCCGCTGTCAAAGTGGGGCGCCTGGGAGTGCATGACACAAAAGTTAAATGAAGGTTAAATGGAAGCACTTCAAAGTGGGAGATCTCCACAGAAAAATAACGCAGGAAAGGTTAATGCGTGTCTTGTTGAGACAGCAGAGCAGCTTGTAGCTTTTAGGCATGAAGGTTTGAGGTCCGGTCTGGGTCAGAACGCCCTGGGGCCCCTCTTTATTGGCTCCATCCACACAGTGATGTGTGCAGCGCGATAACAGGGTGTATTCTGATGCTGAGGGAACATGTTTTATTCTGGGTCAGGCTGCCCTCTTACAGCTTCACTACGTGTTCTGTTATATGAGACAGGCAGCATTAGTAATATATCAGCCAGCTGCAATTGTTTGCCTTTGATAACATGGATATTACTCTGTGATTACTCTGTGATTGTGAAGGAAACAAGGTAGAAATCCTGCATAAAAGCTTGATTCATTTTTAAATGTTTCATGGCAAGTGTTCTGCCTTTTAAACCTAATTTAAGACCAGGGAATGTCAGAAAAAAGCTGAGTCTGTATGAAGTGTTGTCCGACCACATCTAAAAGCAAAATTGGATGAAAGTTTGAAGTGTGATGCTGAAGGCTTTCTGACGTCCACACCTTGACAATCCTGTGAGTGAGTCCGGCTTGTCAGGTTGGAGTTTGACACAAACAGAGTATCGACACCTTGTCCAATCAGAAGGGTAAGGGGGAGGAGGGGTGAAATACAGTTTCCAATCCGACATGTTTGAATTTGAAGAAAAGCTCAGCCCAGATGTACCCTTAACATCTAGATCAGGGGTACTCAAATACATATCGTGAAGGTCCAACATTTTTTTTTCAATAAGACAAAGGTCCGTTCATTACGGTCATTCAAACTTTTAAACAATTGCAACAAGATTCTTAACCTCTTAAGCCCCACGGACCCGTGCCCGGGCCCGAAATCGTGTCATTTGCATGAAACAACGTCTAAGGAACCTTAATATTTAATAAACTATGAATATTTGATATCCATATAACGGGGAAAAACTAAAAAATATATTCTTTTCATTTTTTATTTCAAAAAAAACCACACAATGCTAACACTGACCCAATGAATAAGCCCCGAGCAAAACATGCTAGCCTATTACCGCACCGAAAATCACTCCAAGATCCCTTATTACTTATCCTAGCTCTGCACATCCAGCACATCGTTTATGATCGTAAAGACACAGAATCTAACGGTGCCACCCTCAACACTGAACGATACAAACTCGCAACAGGGGAAGCAAACACAGACATCACAACGGCGTACCTTACGGAGCTTTTACGGGAGATCGTCTCACCGTAGCTGTCAATCTGATCAATAGACGTGTTCAATGGCATTCAAACGAGAAAAAACGATGCTGCATCGGTTAATCCATAGGTTGAGAAAGTATGTGCAAAATAATTTTTTTCATTTATAGTCCATAATTCCATATTTATGTAAAAATCGGAGACCAAAAGTTAGCTGCTAATGGTAGCCACCTGCTGCTGCTGTTCCCATCTATTGGCAGACGCGCCTGTATAACACACACACATGACCAAATAAGGACTATGTGGGACTTCCCCTCGATTCTATTGGCTCTGACGGTCAGAAAGAGATGTCACATGTCAAAATCGAGCAAGGGGGGCCAGAGATAGGTAAAATCCACCCAAATGACCCCAAAAGAGGTTTTTTTCTTTCTAAATGTCTCTAAAAAGGTCAAATATCACTTGTTTTGCATCAATCTTGATACAGGGTACTTATTATATGTTGTACTTTGGATTCCTAAAGCTTTTAGTCTACTAACACATCATCCAAGGTTAGTTTTCACTATAAGTACAAAATATGTTTTGGACGGACACTATAATTTACAGTTTTTTACCATGTTCAATCTGAATTTTCTTTAAAATAAAAAAACATCTATATTGATTCTGACATTTCTACATCCAACTCACAGGTTTATCATTACTTTGAGAAAAAAGATTATTAATGTAACCCTTTTAGAAGGGAAGATATGGTCATTTGTTCTGGGAATGTCATTTTCAAGCCTGAAACATGAAAAACAGGCTTGGGGTCTAACAGGTTAACACGAGGTTGCAAAAACAAAAATAATCTGTATGCAGCAGTTTTTATTGTTATTGTGTCTGTGCTTGATCCCTCAGAGTCGCAGTGTAAGAGCTGCACAGTTATGAATAAAGGCAGCTGCACCCTCTTTCATTCAGCATTCCCATTATTGCATTATAAATGTCTTGCCCCCTTGAGTGTCCACTGAGGTTCGTCAGGCCCAACATCTTCAACAAACTCATCCACAGCTAAGGAAATGCACTGTGCATTTTTTATTCCATCACAAAGCTGATTAATCAAATCACCAGACACCAGTATGTATGTTCTTCTGGTTGCTGTGGAATCTGAGAGGGGGATTTGCTTGATTTGACCTGTTATTTCCTCTTTTTGTTTGCCTTCAAACATGGTCTTCATCACTTCAGTCATGCATTCTTCATACTTCAGTTATTATCCCGTGGAAAGTCCTTACCTAGTGGCCTAGTTAAATCAAAGTGGTTACTTTTTTTTGGCTGGGCAGTGTAGTTTTACACAGAGATGGGGACTCGAGTCTGTGACTCGGACTCGAGTCGCACTTAAGTCGCACACACAGAGATTTCAGACTTGACTTGGACTCCTGCTCAAAAGACTTCAGACTCGACTTGGACTCGTGTTTTGGGACTCGTGAACAATCATTGTGTTTTCTATTTTTGGCGTATTAACATTGAGGAAACTCTGAAACGTCTGACGGGTGTCCTTCCTTTGTTTCATGGTAACCATGGTAACCTCATTACGCAGGTGCGCGCCTCTCGCACTACCTCATGGTAACACCATGGCGACCGGCGGCACACCTGCAGCTGTACCGCTTGTAATTAGCTCGAACAAAACTTGGAACAAAACGCCGGCGGCACCAACAAAAGGAGCGCACACTGCAAAGTCTGCAATATTAAAATCAAGGATGCTGGTGCAACAACGTCAAATTTCATCAGGCACTTGAAAACTCACCCGGAGAGGTCAGTCACATTAACGCATATGGACGGTTAGCAAACATGTTTAGCTCAGCATCAGCTATGTAATGTTAACCTAGCTTGCTACTAGCTTTGTAACTGAATATTTGAAAAGATGAGTGAATGTTTGCTTGTCACACTTGTTTGCGTTGAGTGGCGTTGACATCCAACTCTTGACATGACATAAAAAAGGTCGGTAACGTTAATCATTACGTTCCGCTGCCATCATCTACTGGCTAACGTTAAACGTAGAAAAATACATAATACATCTGTCGGTTTATAGGCAGGTTACAGGTTTATTGTTGACCACGTACCGTTAATGTTACAGGTTTATCAGGTTACCATTACACTGGGTTTGAGTGAGAGGATAGAGGAATATGTTTATTTATAGTAGACTTAAAAGATGTTATTAGAGACCCAGTGTAATTAAACAATACGGTTGCAGAGGTCAAATGTCTGATTCTGAAGTGTTTTGCTTATAAGTTGTTTGCATTTAGCTAAAGTGTGATGTTTTTCCACATATTGCATTGCAAAAGCCTGTTTAAAGTGATCATATAACAAACAACTAATCAGTACTGATACTGTATGCTAATAGATATAGGAGTGATAATAATACAGTAAATGCTTTGAATTTCTTAGATATAGCTGTGCAGTATTCTTAACAGACTGGATAGCAGCAGACAATAGAAGGCTTATTACAACCAGAAGAGACATGAGACTTTTATTTTTTAGAGACTTGAGACTTGACTTGGACTCGTGACCAAAGACTTGAGACTTGATCAAGTCTCACCCCACAAAGACTTGAGACTTGACTTGGACTCGTGACCAAAGACTTGAGACTTGACTTGGACTTGCAAAAAAAGACTTGTGAACATCTCTGGTTTTACACACCGTCTTATTTGACTTTCTCAGGACTTAAAACTGTTTTTTGGGGGCAGACCCCCACAAAGAAAAAAATATATGTACACACCTAAGGTCATCATCTTAACAGTTTTGTATGCTCATCTGTGAGCAGAGCATCAAGTTGACATGTCTATTACAGCTGAATGCGGCGATTACCATCTTGTTCAGCAAAACGCCTCACACACGTATTAAGATCAACAGCTTTAGTGCGTTTTAATTCAATGCTGAGTACAGCCAAACTTGACAGTCTCTTCTCTGTCATTGTAGACCAGGCATCCTCAAAGTCCGGACCGAACCACAACTGTCTCTGGACTCTGAGCAAATTATACTTTTCATATGTATTATCTGTATTATCTGTGTTATCTGTGAGACATCACCACAACGCAACGAGTCAAAATTCTCCACTGCAAACAGCGCTCTGCATGTACGACTGTTCCACTGTCTGTGTCTGTCTGTAAACGCATTGGTCCAATCACATTCAGCATCCCGTCAGCGTTTTTTCCCCCCCACCAACAGTCTGCGAATCAGAGGCACAGTAGGGCGGGTCTTCGTGGAATGCGGTTGGGGGAAATGCGTGTGTGTTTACAAAAAAAAATTAGCGAGAGTTAACAGCTCATCTAGTTGCATCTGTACTGTAGCTAGTAGCCTAGTTTCACCTACCGGGGTGGCATGGGGTGGCAACTGCCACCCTAAAAATAGGCCTTGCCACGCCAGCTGCCACCCCAGTTGGCTGCTTTGTTTTGAAAGAGAAGTTGTGGCTCATCGGACATTTATGAGAGAAAGTCTCTAATGTCCGAGTGCAAGTGAATGCAGCACAAGAGGCACGTCTTGTAACCCCTCCCCCGGCCCTGGCGCGAGCGAGGAAATATGATTGGCGGCGATTTCATTTGAACGGTACTGCGCAAAACGAGAAGCATTCTAACCCAAGTACTGAAGGAATGAGGTATTTGCGGTCTACAAGACGAAGGTACGTTTTAACCGTTTGTTTTTTCGTTCTAATTGAAA
>CALSBZ010029064.1:0-14961 GCA_943591055.1 Gobionotothen gibberifrons
CTGTGAGTTGGATGTAGAAAAGTCAGAATCAAGTAAATTCAGATTGAACATAGTAAAACAATGTAAATGATAGTGTCCGTCCAAAAGAAAAACATTACTTATAGTGAAAACCACCCTTGAATGATGGGAAAGTAGACTAAAAGCTGTAGAAATCCAAACTATAACTTATACTAAGTACCCTGTATCAAGATTGATGCAACTCAAGTAGGGATGCTCCGATCGCCAATTTTGGGGCCGATCGCCGGAATCAGTATCGGCCGGAATCAGTATCGGCCGGAATCAGTATCGGCCGGAATCAGTATCGGCCAATACCGATCGCCGACCAGATCGCCGATCCGATAGAGTGGGCGGGGCCTAAATGGAAGATTTAAACATCACTTTAAATCTTCCATTTAAAGTGATGTTTAAAACTCAGTTAATGGGGCTCATTCACTGGAGCTTCCACAAACAACAATCAACTTAATTATTACATTCAAATGATGTACATTATTCAAGCTTAAGATTAACTTTGGATAATAACACGGGAGAAATTAGCGGAAGCGCTCTCTCTTCCTCTCTCCCTCTCTCTCTCCCCCTCTCTCTCCCCCTCTCTGTATCTCATGCAGCTCACTGATCCAGTAATGAGTGACCCGACAGTGAATAATAAATATATTTATAACTAGTTTAGCTTGTTCCAGAGGTAGATGAAATAGCTAAGTGTGTTAGGTCTAACTCTTAGTGTGTGTTGCTCCGCTCACCGGTCCGTCACAGCGGGCGGAGCTGCAGGATTTCTGCTTCACACACGTTGCATACCGCTATTTTACTGTCTTTTTCGGACACCTTCAAATACTGCCAGACCGGTGTAGCCATTTTGGCGAGCTTGTTTTGCCGCGCACAGAGAAAAGTGTCATGTATTTTACGTCATGCGATCGGCTCTCGCGATCGGCATGTTTAGAGAGCACCGATCGGAGCATCCCTAAACACAAGTGACATTTTACCTTTTTAGAGAGATTTAGGGGAAAAAAACACCTTTTGATGATTGAGATCTCTTTTTATCCGTTAGAGCCAATAGAATCGAGGGGAAGTTCCTAAAAATCCATCTAAACATTACCATTGGTGAATGCATGCCAGCACGCCCAAAACCGGAAGCTGGGTTGTAGGTGTCACAAGCATGCATATGAAAACAACAACAAATCTCCGTTTTTGAGGGGTTTTGACAAAAATGGAATGATGGATTATCAGTAATCATTTCAAAGTGACACAGACACATTGGATTAACCTTCAGCAGCGTTAATATCGTTTTAATGCCATTGAACACAACTTTTGATCAGAAACAGCAACGTTAAGTTCCGTGTTGGCTACCTAACGTAGTGGGATGTCTGTGTTTGCTTCCTCTGTTGCTTACATTTCTAGAATCTGTAGAGCACCATTGTGTTCTTTTTACCCAAATGTCTCTCAGAGGGGCGTGGGGAGGGGCTCCTTATTTTCATCTAAAGTAACAGACAGAGAATCAGCACTTTTGAAACAGGGCTGAAACAGAGGGGATTATGGGATGCTGCAATGATCTGTTTGGTATTTGGAGCCAAACACTTCAGAGACATGTTCTGTATATATCTGAGATGTATATAATATATTGATGATAAACAGTGTAATAGGGGACCTTTAAGATAAGAAGATAAGAAGTACTTTATTGATCCCAATTTAGGAATTGTTTTCCGTTGCAGCAGCATTAAAAAGACAAGGCATTGTACATTGGAGAAATGAAAAGACTAGAAATAAACAATCCGAAATGTAAATGTCTCAAATAGAAATATAATAGCATTAAAAAAGTAAAAAATCTACATGTGGAAATACAAACCAACCTTGTTTTTGTCACGTTTTTAGCCTGTTTGTATTCCTAATTCTCTGCTTGTTGCTGGGTCAGACTGTAAAACAGGAAATGGAGACATATACCAGGGCGTGACCTCCATCACCGTACTGGGAGTGACCTGCCAGGCCTGGAGCGCCCAGAGCCCCCAGCAACACATCAGCTTCACCCCACAAACACACCCCACCAAAGGGCTGGAGGGAAATGTCAGTCTGTGTGTGTGTGTGTGTGTGTGTGTGTGTGTGTGTGTGTGTGTGTGTTAAGGTTAAGGTTAGAAATAAAAAAATCATAAAAGGTGTTTCTATTTGATTGATTCCCTCTTTGTTTTTCATTGTTAGAGCTGCAGAAACCCAGATGGAGATGTGAACGGACCGTGGTGCTACACGACTGACAGGAACAAGAAATGGGACTACTGTCAGATCCCCGACTGCGGTATGTAAGCAATATTTTTGTGTACAATATAACAGCAAGATTGTAACTAATGAAGCTCAGCGTAAGTTCAACCAGGAAGACCGTCTCCTCTCAATAAGTGATCGGGGGCGTCACTCTCCAGCTTAACCAATCACTTCGCTCTATTCCCAAGAGCCTAGCGCTCTGCCAAACCTTTTAAATCTGCTCTCCCCCTCTGACAGCTGTCATTTCAGGTGACTCTACGCAACCCTCCTCCACCCCTTTTCACATCCAGTCCCTCTGAATCCAGGGTCAAGCTAAGCCCCTCCTCTTCAGACCGAACCCAACCATCTATTCACCACCACCAGTGTCTAGACCCCAGGGGGGTTTCATCGGATCGGTTCTCCCCTCCCGAATGATACTCCTGCACAACGGGGCCTAATCGCCAAAATCACCATTACATTCATTTGTGTATCTTTGCAATAAATATGTATTCTTACATCAAAACCGTCTCTCCTGATTGAACTATACCTATGTGTTCTGACCATAGACTGTATATAAAAAGGTTCTGACCCATGACAAGATCAGTTGTCCAGAGTAACATATCAAGAATAATATTGGATAGATTGCCATTCAATTTGGTACAAGCAGAAGATGAACCTTACTGATTTTAGTAATCCTCTTAACTTAACATAAACAGTCTATATATATAAGTAATTTCCAATGGATGCCAAATTGTTGTCCTCTTGTTTGAATTCTTGACTGTAAACTCTCTCTTTGCAGCTGGAATGAATTGCGGGACACCGGTCACCAAACCGAAGCGTTGTTTTGGTCGGATCGTGGGCGGCTGCGTGTCCAAAGCTCACTCCTGGCCGTGGCAGATCAGCCTCCCCAGCTAGCGGGGAACTTTCTCACAAATGTGGCTAACGTTACCTACAGGTTCTAATAAGGTTTTAAAGAAACGTTTTAATCTGATGTTCAAAGAACCTTTTTAGGATGTTTATTTTTTCAAATAATATTCCTATAAGGTTAACTAAGACATAACGTTTTAACTGCAACATTCAGAGGATGTTATTGAGGCCTGAGATGACAGAACGTTTTTTTATAAAATGTTCCTTTAATGTGATATGTTAACAAAGGTGGAACGTTTTGCCTCCAACATTCTAAGGATGTGTTTTGGACATTGTTGGGGTAACACATTAAAGATGTTCTTTTATAGAACATGTTAGATGATAACCAAAGAAGAACATTTTGAAAGCAACATTTGGATAATTTTTTCAGGAGGTTATTATTTTTTTATAAAATATTCCTGTAATGCGAAATATTAACAGGGTCATGGTCAACATCAGATTTATTTGGAGTGCGCTTTAAAAAACAAACTTGTTGCATTTGTTTGAAAAGGATGTTGTAAAGAAATCTGATGTCACCACATTTTCCTTTTTAGAAAAAAACAAGCACGTAATTCATGATATTGCATGTTTGTGTAGGCATGTCTGAGTTCCCAGCTAGACATTGTTGGTTCTAAAAACATTTTGAGAATGTTACCATTCATTGTTCTAGGAATGGTTTCATCGAGAAGTTTTATTTTGGTTCCGAGAATGTACTTCTGAAAGGTAGGATAACGTTCTCTAAAAACATTCTTAAAATGTTTGGTGATAACATTGTTCGAACATTATACCCCAAGTGTTTTTGTTGTTTATGCACATATCTCTATTGTCATATGGATCGAATAACACCAAAGACAGACATGTAGAAGAACGGACCGACTATCACTGCCCGTCCCTGAAACCCCTGTTAGTGGGTTAGTAAATTGTTACCACAGAACATTTGCATAATTTTAACATAAACCATGTTATCCTTCTCTAAAATAATAACATTCTCGCAACATAAAGAATCTAACTTGCAGCTGGAAATGTTTTAAGAACAGTAGGGCATAATGTTCTAACAATGTTATCAAAAACATTTTAAGAATGTTTTTAGAGAACGTTATTTTTTAACATAAACCATGTTATCCTTCTCTAAAATAATAACATTCTCGCAACATAAAAAATCTAACTTGCAGCTGGAAACAGTAGGACCTTTCAGAAGAACATTCTGGGAACCAAACAAAAACTTCCCGCTGAAAACGTTTTAAGAATAGGAGGGCATAGTGTTCTAACAATGTTATCACCAAACATTTTAAGAATGTTTTTAGAGAACGTTATCCTACCTTTCAGAAGAACGTTCTGGGAACCAAACAAAAACTTCCCGCTGAAAACCTTCCTAGAACAATGACTGTAACATTCTCAGAATGTTTTTAGAACCAAACATTTCTAGCTGGGTCCGCACCAGGTGAGTCAAAAACAAAACTGAAGTATTATTCAAACTGATGTACGACATTTGCAAGATATGATAAAGATTGGCTGATACGACAGCTGGTCTAATCGTCAGTATTATATATATTATATTATATTATGTCATCTCTGGCTCATATAATTAAGTACTTAACACATTTCTTTGTATTATATTTTGTGCTTTTTACTTAAAATGTCTGTAAAAATCCATGTATTTGTGTCCACCAACAAAATGGTACAGGGGTTTAGATGTGTTATATTATCTGATATCAAAAAGGCCATATTATATTATTATTCTCTCATTCAGAACAATGGAAACCTGTGATCTCTGCATACCTCGTTAGCTCAAATATAAACATCTGTGTAATGGAACACGATGATGTCATCACTCCAACTGACATGCTCAGAGCAGCAGACTTCAACACAGTCCAGCCGTGAAGACACCTTCGGGACAGTTTTGAGATTTCTTCAAATGCCGTTGCCATGGCAACACATTGTTCGCCTTAAAACACGATTTTCTCATAACTTCAGTGAATATACTCCAAACAGCCCAGAACTTCACAGGTTTGGTAACGATGCAGCCATCAACGCATCTAAGCGTAGTATGGGGCGTCATCAAATGCCGTTGCCATGGCAACAGACCACTCGCCATGAAACACGATCTGGTTGTAAGTCCAATCGACACGGTCCAATCGTCCCCCAATCTTCACTTGTATATTACTGGTCCATGCCTCAAGAGCTCTACACCAAATCTGAGATCTCACCATATGCCATTTCCACGGAAACGCATCCCTCGCCATAAAACATGATGTCGCTATAACTCCTATGAAAATGTTCAAAAAGTGCTCAAACTTCACATGTGTGCTAACAGTCCAGCCTTGAAGACATCTACGGGACAGTTTTGAGATTTCTTCAAATGCTGTTGCCATGGCAACACAATGCTTGCCATGAAACACGGTTTTCTCATAACTTCAGTGAAACTGCTCCAAACGCCCCAAAACTTCACAGGTTTAGTAACGATGCCGCTATCAACGCATCTAAGCGTATTATGGGGTGTCATCAAATACCGTTTACATGGCGACAGATCATTCGCCATCAAGTTAGTTCAAAGGTTTGCAGTTCAAATATTCTGCTGCTATTCCAAGCCTTTTTTCTTTCTTTCCTTCTCTCATCATACATTCAAGCCCCCAGTGTTCATGTATCATTTCAATCTAAATTCTTCACTTTCTTCTTACACATTACATTTCAGCATAGCAGTTTAGCATCAGCTTTTCAGCATAAAGCATTCCCACTAGCAATTTCTTCAGGAATTGCATTCTCTAGTTAATGTTAAAATCTGAAGAAAACCTCTTTAACAAGGTCTGAACAATGTTTAATATCTCTAAAAGTAAGAATCAGATTTAAAAGTTGTTTTACACGAATAATTTCAGAAAGATGTGTAACATTTTAAAGTTGGAATGAGGTTTCTGAGTGAAAGTATGAATGAACAGTTAGCAGTTGAATTCGCATGAAGATTTGTTGAAGTTGAAGAATTTCTCCATTGACTTCAATGGTTAAAAATGTGATGTATTATGGGATGTATCTCTGGAATTATGAAAGTTATGAATGAGAAAAGTAATAGCCATTGATTCCCAACCGAGCTGAACGTTTTGATGTTCGAACGGAGTTTCTGCAATGTTCAATGCGGGAGAAGAAGAGGGCCAAAATAAGTCGGCGGAATAATAATAAACTTTTCGTGCGTAGAAGAACAGATAGTTGGAATGCTGTTAACAGCATTCCCACTAAATAAGGCCCTTACTATAGTAAAAACAAAACAAGGATTCCTCACTTATGATGATACTTTTATTGCCTTAAGTCTAAAATAAATAAGAGAAAATGCTCCAAAAATGTAAGTAAAAGTTCCAGTGATTCTCTCCAAGTTTGCTCTTCAGATTATTTAATACAAAGACTGATATCCAAACATTTTTTACAGCCTTTTCATCGTCAGTTTTGAAGGAAATTATGCCAAAGTTGTTATCAGACAAACTATAGAGTGGCTAACTGTGTGTGTGTGTGTGTGTGTGTGTGTGTGTGTGTGTGTGTGTGTGTGTGTTTCAGGGACGGGGGGTGAGGGCGTTCTGCCAGGTATGATTAAAAAAACAAAAAAAGCACATGGGAACATTTACAAAAATCTGCATAGAAATCAATTTAGTGTTGTGCGTTGCTGTCTTTTTAATAATGTTATACAGTTGTGTTAATTTACAAGAAAATAACTAAGATTTAAAATGTAAACTTAATTATTCTCTGAGATTAAAGCGTGTTAATCTAATCGATATTTACCCCCCACCTGCAGGGTGACAGCGGCGCCCCCCTGGTGTGTCACTCTCAGAACCGGTACGTCCTGCGTCACCTCCTGGGGTCTCGGCTGCGCCAACGCCATGAAGCCCGGTGTCTACGCCCGAGTCTCCAAGTTTGTGGACTGGATCGACACAACCATCAAAGCCAACTAAATCATCCAGCACATACTGAACAACAACAACAGCATCGGTCGCACAAAAAGTGACTTTTCATCGTGCTTTTTGAAGATACTTTAACATGTTCATACTGTTCTGCTCCAACAGAGTTTGCAGTTGGAGATTATCGGTTTTAAAAGACGTGTTTTATTTCCTGTGGTGGAAAAATATAATAAGCAAAGGATGGGATGTGAAGCTGTGATTCTCTGTAAGAGCTGAACAATAAAACCTAATACAAAGGGAATTCTTAAATCATGGTTTATAGATAGTTAAATAAAACAAAAACTGCAAAAACTGCCTTTTTTTGGCGTTATGTTAATACATCTACACACACACACGCACGCACACACGCACGCACACACACACACACACATACACACACACAAACCAACACACACACACACACACACACACACACACACAGCATCACACAGTTGTTGAGTCCTTGTTGTTTGTCAGGTCGGATTTTAAAGGCTTCTTCAGTTGTTGATTCTCCGTGACATCCGTCTTTTTCCTGGGAGCAAAAACACACAAATGATATTAAATTAAAAACAAAATAATAACACTGTTTTAATTCCTACATTTTGAATTAAGGATTTCAATGTTAGAAAGATGAATCACTCATTCGGGTTGTATTACATTCAGATCATCTTTCTCACAAATATTGGAAGAAAATAAATCATGTAATCCCTCTTTAAATGTAATTTTTAAAATAGTTAAATTAATAAAATGACATCGATTATAAACATGTATTGCCAGCCGTTCAAAGTAACCTATTTACAAAAAATATACTTGTATAATTATGAGGTATTTCTAATTTCGGTAACTTCTGCTCTACAGTACCTTCAGAAATAATAATAATTTTACACATTTACACATTAAACATGGTCAGTTAATATGACCTACTGCTATAACTCTGACAACGCAACACACAACTAATTATTAGTCGCTGTCTATGCTAGTGCATCATCATCTAAAAGCATAACAATGTGTAATAAAAGATGTATCACTTGTTAGGAAACTCGATGTCCTCGATGGTCTCGGGGAGAGGAACTCCTTTAGTTTCAGGAAGCAGCAACACCAATCCTCCAGCTATGAAGGCAACTACTCCTGTTGAATAGAAAACACTGAGTCAGTTAGCTGAGTTTCTTCCCGTTACATGGATATGAAACATTCATAGTTTATTAAATCTTAAGAAGCCCTCAGACACTGTTGCTTGTAGATGTTGTGGTTTCGGACCCGTCGAAGGGTCCGTGGGGCTTAACAGAGTCTATCTCCTAAAGCCTTGACTGCACGCAAACATTGTCTATGGATGTTGTTCTGTTTCTTCTCACAATAATGTGATCAGCACAAATCACACATGACCAAATCACACTGACATCTGAGAGTTGAAAGATAACGATATCTCAGCGATGAATCAGATGTCAAAAATGTACTGAGTTTCTCTCCACCCCAAACAAATCTCTTCTCTTTGTCCTCTGAATGACCTCATGTTTGTAAGAAGTGATATTAATCCTTCTCATGTACATGTACCTTTACCTCACATTTCTGGCGGCATCACAACCTACCGAAGAGGATGAGAGGCAGATCCAGCCAGACGGCAGCCAGCCTGTACAGCAGGAAGGGAGCCACGATGCCTCCGACGTCACACATAGTCGAACACACCGACACGCCCAGGTTCCTGAACCCATCACACAAACATTTAGCATGTAAACTTTATAAAAGAACGAGCTATATGTAGAGGGGATGAGTGTGACTTCACCTGACAAACGTTGGGTAGAGCTCAGTGTTCACAAACACCACCATCTCATAGGCCATGGTGATCCCCAGCCGACCGATGCAGGCCACCACCGTCTTGAACCAGAACATGCCTGCAAGCAAAGAAGTTTTTTGGACGTATGCAGAAGTACTACTACCAAAATACCACATGATATATTGTTGGAAATAAATACAAACATAGCCAGGGGTTTGGGGTAGAAATAATGCGAGAAGAAACTCAAAATGTTCTTGATTTTAGACAAAAGAAACGTATATATATATAGTGCTGAATTTACCAAAAGGAAAGCACAAATTCACAAGAAAAAGCTGTGGTAAGTCTACGGTACAGGAAAAAACCAGCACATACTGTGAGACTAAAGTGGTTCATCAAACATAAAAATTAAAAAAATCTACAAGAAAAAAAAAAACGTGTCCTTTCTGAGATTCAAATCTTATACATTTGCACCACATTGAGTATGGTATGAGTCCACAAAGAGTGATATTGAGGTTAGTGAAGTTAGTAAAAGGTTCCTCTCACTGTCAGGGATGAAGGCGGTGATCAAACAAGCGGCTCCAGCCACGATGTTGGCGGTGGCGAAGGGGATGCGTCTGCCGATGCGTTCGATGGTGAAGAGGATGAGGAAGGCAGCGGGGAACTCCACCAGGCCAGAGATCAGGAAGTCGATGTAGACGTTTCCTCCTGCGATCCCCACCCTCATGATGAGACCCTGATACACCACAGCACTGGTGAACCTGCAGGAGACAGGGAACAAGAAAGAGATGTCTGATACGCAGGGGTGGGAAGTATTGGAATACAAATACTTTGTTACTGTACTTAAGTACATGTTTCTGGTATCAGTACTTTACTCCACTACATATTTTTCTGACAACTTTTAACTTTTACTTCTTACATTTTAAACCCAAATACCTGTACTTTCTACTTCTTACATTTTGAACACAAATACCTGTACTTTCTACTTCTTACATTTCTAACACATATACCTGTACTTTCTACTTCTTACATGTTGAACACAAATACCTGTACTTTCTACTTCTTACATTTCTAACACAAATACCTGTACTTTCTACTTCTTATATGTTGAACACAAATACCTGTACTTTCTACTTCTTACATGTTGAACACAAATACCTGTACTTTCTACTTCTTACATTTCTAACACATATACCTGTACTTTCTACTTCTTACATGTTGAACACAAATACCTGTACTTTCTACTTCTTACATTTCTAACACATATACCTGTACTTTCTACTTCTTACATTTTGAACACAAATACCTGTACTTTCTACTTCTTACATTTTGAACACAAATACCTGTACTTTCTACTTCTTACATGTTGAACACAAATACCTGTACTTTCTACTTCTTACATTTTGAACCCAAATACCTGTACTTTCTACTTCTTACATTTTGAATACAAATACCTGTACTTTCTACTTCTTACATGTTGAACACAAATACCTGTACTTTCTACTTCTTACATGTTGAACACAAATACCTGTACTTTCTACTTCTCACATTTTCCAAACAGGCTGGTTCCTTTAGTTTGAATGTGTGTTTGGTGGCGTGATCATTATTATTTAGAGTCATTGCGTGCCTATTGATTTGAACACGATCTGTGTATCCATCTTTTCCCGGTCTTCTCTAAAGAAGAGGGACCAATGGAAACGTTGTCATGTTGCCGTTGTTCAGCATGGAAACATTCATTAGCTAACAATGACATTATTGTTCTATTAATATAAAGGGAGGTCAGGTACTCTTTAAAACAGCTGCTAGTTATGGGTACTTTTTACTTAAGTACATTTCAAAGCGCGTACTTCTTTACTTTCACTTGAGTAAAGAAGTTTAGTCAGTACTTCTACTTTTACCAGAGTATTTTTAAACACGATTATCTGTACTTCTACTTCAGTAAAGGATGTGTGTACTCTTGTCATCTCTAGTCTCACCAGTTGAACATGAGGATCAAAGTGTGTTTCCTCATGTTTGGAGTCCTGATCAGGTCCATCAGAGAGGCAGAGGAGGAGTCACCCTCTTCTTCTGTCAGTTTCTATAAACCAAGACATTCAGTTGTGACATTAATTGAGGTTTGCTTTCAGGAGATCTGAGAGTAAAAAACTGATTTACCTCAAAGTGTGAGAGTTTCCTCTTGTTCTCTTTAGCTATAGCTTCAGTGATCTCCATAGCTTTGGCAGAGTTGTTCTGAGAGATGAGCCACCTCGGAGACTCTGGGATAAACCTGTGAAAGAAGTGTATTTACAGGTAAACAAATCTACAGCAACTGAACAAATTCATATTTTTAATAGTGATCTGAAGGGAAGTAGCTCCAAAAAAAAGGTTTGTTCAGCAGGATAAAATCCACATATAAACATTACTTTTTGGATTATTAATCATAACTGCAATCACCTGAAGTGAAAAGCTAACACAAGGCAATAAACAATGAACAGTGCAGTTGCATGACTTCTCTTCACCACTGCTAAAGGCTAAAGCTAAAGGCTAAAGCTAAGCTAAAGGCGGCTAATGTTAAACCTGTTGACTACAAGAGGTCTAATCTAGCAACTTGTTAGCAACTGTATTTTCTACAACATATTAAAGCTTTGAAATTTACCAGGCGGGAATTTATTGACATATTTGATGTTGTAGAAGAAACTTAAAAATATAATCTTGTGTTAATCACGTACATTATATCAGTCAAATAACCAAAACCTAGTCAAATCGATAAACTTCGATATTAGGGAGGCAGAAATGCTAAAATGCTGACTTCTTTCTGGGTTTTAGGACGTATTCCTGCTGCTTCAAAGGCTTTAAAGCAGTGCTTCTCAAAGTGTGGTCCGCGGGTCACTGGTGGTCCGTGAGCGCCCCCTAGTGGTCCATGAATATATTGGTAACATTTCACAGTTGAAATAAATAAATAAATTTGAGTTTTCCGCACTCTCACGGGAATATCTCTGCAATGGAGCGAGTTTAAGTTTCGATTGCATGATATAGCCCAGCGCAACACCTTCATCACACATGTTGCCACTTCTTTGTACCATTTTCAGGCGATTTGTAATCTGTTCTAGAAAAACTGTGATTTTGGATATTTGTGGAGTTAGATTTTGGATATTTGTGGAGTTAGGTGGTCCACGAGTGATTTTTTTATTGGTTAAGTGGTCCTTGGTATGAAACAGTTTGAGAAACACTGCTTTAAAGCAATGTTTCGAAGCATATTAATCTATATTTCTACTTTTTACTACATTTTCAAGACACACGTGGCATCAATAAAGCCTCTGAAAGTTTAGGATTATAGTCTTTATGGTGGAGATTGGGATGTGGTAGTCTTCCTCACCAGTAGAAGGAGATGAAGAGGATGTAAGGGGCGGTGATGGCGACCTGCAGCCAGCGCCAGTCTGTGATGTAGAAAGCGAGCAGAGGGAGGATGATGTTCCCCACACTGAGGAACATCTGGTACAATATCCCCACCGTCCGTCTGTAGTCCACTCCAACGATCTCTGTGACTGACAGAAGAACAGGAGACACATTCAAGGTCACCTATTATACTGTTTTTCATCAATATATCACAGGTCTCAGATATATCCAGAGCCTGTCTCTGATTGGATGGATCAGGACAAAAAGAGAGAGAATCTTTGTTCCTGAAACTTTCAGAGTCTCTTTACACAGAGGGGACACATGTTGATGTAGAAGAGACATGAAGAAGAGGGGACACATGTTGATGTAGAAGAGACATGAAGAATAGGGGACACATGTTGATGTAGACGAGACGTGAAGAAGAGGGGACACATGTTGATGTAGAAGAGACATGAAGAAGAGGGGACACATGTTGATGTAGAAGAGACATGGAGAAGAGGGGACACATGTTGATGTAGAAGAGACATGAAGAAGAGGGGACACATGTTGATGTAGAGGAGACATGAAGAAGAGGGGACACATGTTGATGGAGAAGAGACATGAACAAGTGGATTTTGCATAATAGGTGACCTTTAAAACACTCAGAGTGGACATAGACCTCTGCAGAATGAAGTATGTGACCTTTACTGAGGGTGATGTAAGGGTTGGGTTAATGTATCTGAGATTAAACTGGTACTAGAGAAAAGAAAATACAAATTTAGTGAATAAACGTACTCTGTGATTAAACTCGTGATTTGAGGAAAAGCAGTCACCAGTTTTTGAAGAATAATTTGGATAATTTCTGAGATTAAAAAGGTAAATTGAGAAAAATAAAAATGTAAGAATAAAGTGATACATTTCCAAGGAAAAATCAACAGTTTATGATAATAAAAAAATAAAAAAAATAAAATGATGGGGTGGAATTTAATATACTCCGAGATTAAAAGTGGTACATTTGAAAGAAAAAAAAAGAATTAGGATATTCTCTGAGATAAAGGTTGAATTAAGAAAAAAATATATCAACACTATATTAGTAAAACTACATTTTATCTAAGATGAAATTGGTATGTATCAGAATTTTAAAAAAGCACAGATTTACAGTTAAAAATCTCAGACTTGTAAGCGGTAAATTACAGAAAAAATACAAACACATTTACATAAAAAAGGTTAATAGTCTCTAAAATCAGGCTTTAAATTGAAAGACTATCAAAGTTAAATGTTTGCATGGAAGGTGAAGCAAGTCAAACAAAGAGCAAACGGAAAGATTGACCACAGAGTGAACATAGATCTATAAAAAGGGGCATTTAGAGATATCTGACCTTCACTAAATGACTACATGTGTTACTGTAAGGCTCAGGTGAGCTGTGTACTATGAGTGTGTGTTCAGTTTTTAAACAGAGTCGTCCCTACGCAGCACGTAGGTGGACATCCAGCCTCCTTTGACCCCGATGCCGAACACGGCCCTCAGCACCAGGATGGAGATGACGTTGGGAGCGAAAGCGAGAACCATTCCTGCGACAGCGTTCAGGATGTTGGACACCAGGAAACTCATCCTCCTGCCAAACCTGCAGAGAGGAAGACCAAGGGCAAGAGGTTCTTTCAAATTAAGAGTTGCTGTGAAGGTGTAACCTTATAAGATATACCTATAAGGTATAAGAGCCTTCTCCGTCGCTGCCCCCTCCCATCAGAGACTGCACTGACCTCACCACCTTCAGAAAACTCACCTCTTCAATGGCTTTTAATGTGTGATTGTTGTTGTATTGCTTGATTTTTATTTGACTTCAACTATATTTATTTGTTGTTCTTTTCTTTTCACTATCTCTGTAAAGCGACTTTGAGCACCTGTAAAAGAGCTTACAAAATAAATCTATTATTATTATTATGACATCAGAAAACCATTCGTCACGTCTCTAATCATATTGCCACGTTCTAATAAAAGAGTCATCGTACACAAGTCATACATTGTGTTGTTTATCAACTAGTACACAATCTAACAGTATCAGGAACCATCATTTAAGTGTGTCTGTGTGTATGTGTCGCATCAGGGCTTTTCCTGTTATTCATGCTGGGATGTTTACGGTTTATTTGGTTTGTTATTTGAACTTTTCTTGATTATCATTTACCTCTTTTATAGTGATAGGAATTACGGCTCTTTGAAGGGAGCCGGATTTTATGGCTCCGTTCCTTTCCGAGAGCCATTCAATAGAGCTGCTCAAAAGAGCCGTTCAATAGAGTCGTTCAATAGAGTCGTTCAATAGAGTCGTTCAAAAGAGTCGTTCAAAAGAGCCGTTCAAAAGAGCCGTTCTTCTGCGAAATAATCACCAGGATAATGATTGACTGTATTGCCAGAAATCTACTGTTACTTACAGAAAAAATGTATAACTTACTTCATCTCTCAGCCAGTCAAACTAACCAGCGTTATGCCATCATCTATACGGCAAATGTGCATTCAGGAAAGCAAGTTCCCGTAAAGGCGAGTGGATTTATGGCAGGCAGTGAACCAACGATAAAAAGAACGGCTCTCACCAAGTACGACTAGGTTCCCTTCGTTCGTACCAAAGAGCCGCTCAAAAGAATCGGATCGTTCGTGAACGTCACATCACTACTCTTTTAAGTATTTGTTTATTTATGTGTTTGTATATTTATCTGTTTTATGTTTTTCTTTTGTTTGTTTTTCAATAACAAATGTCCTTCTTTAAGAAAAAAAAGATGTATATATGTTAATAATGTAGTTTT
>CALSBZ010029065.1:0-14216 GCA_943591055.1 Gobionotothen gibberifrons
GGGATGACGTCATAATTCCTAATATCGGGCCGATAATTATCTGTCCGATATTAGGAATTATGACGTCATCCCGATAAACCCGATAAAAGTATTAATAGCCCCGATAATATACAATATATTTTTTGGGTAAAAAAAAGAAAAAATACTGCGGTGTGGGTGGATTGGGATGAGGGGCGCTTGTTTTTCACTCGGCTCCTCCCGTTTTGCCAGTACTGTGGTATTAGTGCAGGCATGGGCAAACTAAGGCCCGCGGGCCATATACGGCCCGTTGGGCTTTTGAATCCGGCCCGCCGAATATTGGTACAAAATTGTCCAAATTATAGTAAAGACCGCATTCATTTTGCCTTTTTCCTGCAATACCCGGCATTTCAGTTGATCCCACTAGATGGCGCACTCTAGACACAATTTACCTTTGCTGGAGTCTGGTCTATTCTCTCAGCTGGCCCCACTCTGCAACCCGGCAAGATCGGCGAATACAAGTTGTAACAAGCAGTAGCGCTGAGCAAAGTGACTAGAACGCGACCACACACTTATAAAAACACTTATATAAAGTCAGGCAACACTAACAGGCTTAGTGCGATTCTGTTTGTTTTACCTTACTTTTTGTATTATTGCAACTATCGGATGGAATCAATACATGGGCTACATGTGGCCATCACAAGTAAAATCATAACGAAAACTACGCCGGTAAAATATGCGTGTAGAAAACGGCTTATGCCACAATATGATAGCAACAAGTAATCAAGATAGTCTGATTAGCTTCGGTTGCTATGCTAACATCACCTGTAGAATGCCAGAGAAACTTTCATAACAGCGTTGTGATGCCAAACAGCTTTCAGACTAAAACACATTCACTGATGGGGATGGGGGATATTCATCAGCTGCTTGTGTGACAGTCAGACAGTGAATACTTTACAGCGGCCGCTGCCGCGAGTTAACGGGAGAATAAAATCCGGTAGACGAGCAGCACTGCAGCGGGCGGTAATGCAGCTGAACCACATTAATAAACAATGCACCACGGCACTCTGGAGAAAGGTACAAGGTTGGAGAAGTTGTTATTTAATTTAATCTGGCTTCGTATAATTAAAAACTACCCGACGCAGTCCTCTATTGATGTTGTTGTGAGCGGTGTTGCGGAGAAAATCAGCGACGTAAAACGCTGTGTGGGTCATAAGAAGGCACGTAAACGGTTACGTCATGACGCAAACGATGACGCAATGACGCAATAATTCACCTTTGAACCCAATTCACCTTTGAACCTGCATCTGTAACAATGAGTGGACCAAAGAAAAGAAAAGTCAACATTGAGTGCCGAGTACAAATATTTTTTTACGGATCTGCTAATGGCCCGGCCCGTCTGTCAAATTTAAAACTCATAGTGGCCCCCGAGCCAAAAAGTTTGCCCACCCCTGTATTAGTGGTTTAGGAAGAGGGGAGTTTTTCACAAATCCAGCGCTCCCTAACTCATGCCTGGCTGTGACGTAAATGGTGTGCAGCCGTGAAGCCAGGACAGTAAACAAACATGTCGTCGGTAGTATGGGACTATTTCAACGTTTCAGAGTTAGATAGTTCGCTTGCTATTTGTATTAACAAATGCAATGCACACTCCTTCATACTCTGATCGATAACGATATACGGGACATAAGTTTCACCACGGACATATGGACCAGTGATGTTAGCCCCGTTAGCATGCTAGGTCTGACGGCGCAGTGGCTGGACAAAGACTACAAACATTGACTGATTGACTCAATTATGTTTATTTGGGAAAATAAATATGGTCACTTTGAAGAGTCAAAACTGTTCTTGGCTTTGTTTTGTTCATAGTAGTAATGCTCATGTCATTTGCTCACTACTAGTCTTTTTTCTACCACCAGGTGTGCAAAAACTACATGTACATTTCATATATATATATTAGGGCCGGGACTCGATTAAAAAAATGAATCTAATTAATTAATTTGTAATTAATTAATCTAAATTAATCGCATTTTTAATCGCATATAAATATTTTCACATGAATTTGAGTATACCATTGAATAATGACTGAATACATAAGCTTAAGCAACAAAACATTGTTTATTTTTTTTCAAGGTGGTACTTAACCAAGACCACCAGAAAAGTGCAATTGTTGCCATAAAGTGTAGCAATAGCATATTTAGGAATATAGTACATTTCAGAGATTCAGGTAGCCTATAGGTAGGTAGACCTTCTGTAAACTATAACACTTAGTTTTGAAGTAAAACACAATACTTTCAAGTACATTCAGAACATTGGAAACCCTGACTATTAGAAAACATCTCTCTGTTGCTTCAGAGTTTTTTGCAGCCCCTTATCTTCTACCACTCCAAGTGGTCTACAGTCGAGTGCAATCCAGTGAGCCAGGGAGTTGGTTATTTGTTCAGACGTGGACTTAGTTATCCTGGCCCTGAAACCAGTCATCTGGTTGAGTGTGGGTCCTCCTTGTACTCGGAGTCGGGCTAACGTCCACGCTAGCTTCCACGCTAGCTTCCACGCTAGCTTCCACGCTAGCTGCTATATGTTTAGCATTGAGGTGATACTTGAGGCTTGATGTGCTGCGGTGATATGCGAATTCCTTTTTGCATAATTTGCACACCACCGTGCTCTTATCGACGCTTCCATCCGTCCATCTTTTAAAACAAAATGTCCCATCCACGGGGCCAACCAACGCGGTCTCATCAGCTTCTTCATTCATGTTTGAATTGTTCACTGTGGTTTGTTGTTGTCTGAAGTCATGAACGTTAGTTGGTGCTCCAGTATAATCGGTACGCCTGAAACTCATCCAGTGAGAAACGTTCCGCGGTGCAAAAATAAGTGCGATTAAAATACGTACAATTTTTTACCGCGTTCATTTTTGTGTAATTAATTAATCTTAATTAACGCGTTAAAGTCCCGGCCCTAATATATATATATAATATTATTATCGGTTATCAGTTATCGGTATCGGTCTTGAGAAGCAGGAACCTATCGGTATCGGTTTCAAAAAACCAATATCGTGCATCCCTAATAAAAATCGGTCTCATGTTACCACTCTGTAAGCCAAGAGTTGTTAATTTAGCGATGCCTTAGCTTGAAGAACAGGGACACAACTAATGACAATAGCATATGGTGGTATATTATTTAGATATTCACACCTTTATCAGAAGAACCAAACCAACATAAAATTATCTCACAGACAGGTCCTGGCCAGTCTCATTTATCACAATTATTTTGACATGAGATCTTCATATCGTCCTAGTTTTGTATTTAGTTTCTAGATTTGTAAACAAATCCAGAACCTTTGAAATACGTTACCACTTCACAGCACGGTGCATCATAGACCTTCCTGGGTACTACCGAGATAAAGGATTTAATATGACAAGCCATATGATACTCTCATTTGTTAGTGACATTCCACATGCAAATAAGATAAGATGGTACTTTATTGATCCCAATTTGGGAAACATTTTTTTTTTTTAAATATAAGGCAATATACAATTTGAATTTGACAGGATATTATATATATATATATATATGGCTGGCCACAATAAAAGGCCACTCGAAACGTGCATTTTTGCTTTATTGGGGGGGTCTGGGGGGGTCCGAAAACCAGTCAGTAATTGGTGTGACCACCATTTGCCTCACGCAGTGCAACACATCTCCTTCGCATAGAGTTGATCAGGTTGTTGATTGTGGCCTGTGGAATGTTGGTCCACTCCTCTTCAATGGCTGTGCGAAGTGCAAACTGGTTTTCGGACCCCTCCAGACCCCCCCAATAAAGCAAAAATGCACGTTTCAGAGTGGCCTTTTATTGTGGCCAGCCTATTGTAGCCTGTGGCATATCAAGATGCTGATTAGACAGCATGATTATTGCACAGGTGTGCCTTAGTGACACAGATAGCGTTATAACCGTGGTTCAAACAAGCATTAATGTCACTTTCTATGTGAATAAAGTCAATTTAATGAAATAAAAGTGAACAAACTATGAGCTGTAAGTTAGAATGTAAATTGCTAAACAGATTATGATGAATTATATCTAAATATTTGTATTATATTAATAATAATTAGGGGTGCACCGAATGGGAAACAGTTGGCCGAAAACCGAATGCCGAAAGGCCGAAAATGATTAATAGAAATATATATATATATATATATAATGTATACATTTTTTACCAATGTTGTTCAGCTACCTGATTATGGAAAAACTTAACTTAAATAATAATCACTAGTATGGGTCCATAAAACATTTATTCAGCACTTTTGCATACAGTACATTCATTCCAAGTCAAGTGCATTTTCTTTTCTCTGTAGGATAACTACAACAAAGTGCATTCAGAACAAAGCCAAGGTGCTCTAAAACTGCATAAACATCTAGGCCAGTAGGCCTACAACAACATAGTGTAAATAAAGACTGTAACAGCCAGGCCTTCAACAACAACAAATGCACCTATAAGTGCATGCATACAAATGTGCAAACTGGATAAATCCACATGAATGTAACTATTTACAAATGAAACTACAATAGAATTTCAAGAATCTGTAAATAAGGCTCTCTGTCCTCATAAGCAATGTAAACAACATTGTATCATTTAGATACCGAAAGTACAATATATTGAACACTATGCTGCTGTCATTTCCCCCTAATGATAACCTGAGATGGTGAATTATAACTCACAATGAAAAGTGTTCAGGAAAGTGGGTATAGAGTAGACATGTAGAACTAGATAAGCTTATGATAAGCCTATGATAAGCCAGCCTTGTCTACTTATTAAGGAAAAGGAACCTTTTCAAAAAGGTCCGCCACAGAAGGAGTCGGGGTGCTGGGAAGGACTGTTTTTTTCTGTGCGCTAGTGATTTGATCATACTCCGAAAGCCGAAAGGGCCTTTTTAACCATTTTTGGCCGATAATTTTCGGTGGCCGAATATGCGGTGCATCCCTAATAATAATAACTTTTTATCGTAATGGTTAAAGTAATTTGCATGTAACGTTAATAACTATCTGACCTTTCTATCATTTTCTCCTCTGCTTAGCATCACATTGACTAAATGGATCAATTTGGAACATGTTTACGTCACAGTAGCATAGATAAGACTGACTGAGTCCTGGAGCTGTGAGTTTCTCCTCTTCAGTGAAGCAGCTTTATTACTGTCTCCTATTGTCGCAGACAAAATAGCATTACATGGAAATACTCAAGTAAAGTAAAAGTACCTCTAAATAGAACTGAAGTACAGTACTTGAGTAAATGTACTTAGTTACTTCTCACCTCTGCTATGAACCTACGAAGTAGCTGTAGATTCGTTTTGTTGTGACTGTCGGTTGTATTGAGTTGTCTTGTTTTGTGTCAGCTTTAGTTGTGTTGATTATTTCAGAGACCCAGCTGGAGAAGGAGAACTGAGAGCAGCATGGAGGAGAAAAAAAAGACCCCTGGAGCTCAGGTCAGTGTGCACTTCATCACAATATATTCCTAATTCCAGCGTTTCCGCCAGGCGGGCGTCTTGCCCCCATTTGACGCCCTTATTCAGCTCGGAACGCCCTGAACTCGAGCCTTGACTGGGGGCGCTAGTGGAGCACGCGCGTGAACTGCGAGCGCCAGAGCCTCGCAGCGGCAAAACCGAGGCTCTGGTTAACTGTGGTTACATGAAGAGCCTTTTGGGAGCCTGTGAAGCTGACTGTTGAGCGGCCCGGACCAAGCAAGGAGGCAGAGGCAGAACGTCCAAAATACAACCCGGTGTGGGCATTTATTACTCACAAATATGACACAGCCTCAATCTTCTGTTTATGTGAGCACAGTCACCAGCCACCACAAGGCTCTCACACACTACCAGCCAAAACAGGAAACACAGAGCCCTAAAATACTCACATTAATTAACCCAACAAGACACAGGTTGGGAGGGGGGCAGCAGGTGCACACAATCAACGGCAACAGACAAGGGGAAAGGGGAACACATTTCAAAATAAAATACAATAAACACTACATCAGTCACAAGTATAAATTGTATAAAAATGCCCGAAGCCGTCAGTCCACAGTGAGGCACATTTCCTTACCCCTCTCCCCAGGAAGCACAGTGTCTTAACCGTTTTGGCCATTTTGCCCTCCTCCAGGTGTCTCCACTCCGCCCGGTGTTTCTTGAACTCTTCTATATGCTGCGGAGTGGTCAGTTTCTTCCTCAGACGTTTCATATAATTCATCCTGAGGTTCTGGATCCCTCCGCTCTTCTCAGAGAGCCGGGACTGTGGCCTCTCCCGCTGAGCGGGATCCGCCCGGGACCGCTGCAGTTGCATCAGCGTGGCCATCTGCTGCGTCATGCTGATGAGCTCCCTCTCGCGCTCCTCCTTCTCCTCCGTGCTGCGCTGCAGGTGACGCTGTAGGCTGCTGTTCACCGTCTCCAGCTTCTTATCGGCCACTCGCTCAAGTTCCCTCTTCAGCTTTCGGTTATTCCCTTCCAGGATTTTTACCAGCTCCTCCCGTCTCGATTCTTCTTCCTCCTTTCTAGCCTTCTGGGCCGCGAGCTCTGCCTGTCGCCGTTTCCGTCTCTCCAGCTCCTCCAGCAGCTGACGTTCTCTCTCCTGACGGTTCTTCTCCTCCTCCAGGCGTATCAGACGAGCCTCCTCGCGCATCTCCTCTTTCTGCTCCCGCATCAATTTACGGTTCTCCGTCAGGATCATTGCTGCCTCAGCAGCAGAGTTAGTCCCCGTCGAGCCTCTAGCCAATCTGCCGTCTTGCCTCCGGAGTCTCCGTTCCTCTTCCCGTGCGAACTGCTGCTCACCGGCTGCCTGAAGCTCCAGGAGTGACCTCATCATCTCCCTCAGCTCCTCCATCATGTTCACCTCCTCACTTGGTCAATCCCACTTCTGACACCAATTGTGAAGCTGACTGTTGAGCGGCCCAGACCAAGCAAGAAGGCAGAGGCAGAACGTCCAAAATACAACCCGGTGTGGGCATTTATTACTCACAAATATGACACAGCCTCAATCTTCTGTTCATGTGAGCACAGTCACCAGCCACCACAAGGCTCTCACACACTACCAGCCAAAACAGGAAACACAGAGCCCTAAAATACTCACATTAATTAACCCAACAAGACACAGGTGGGGAGGGGGGCAGCAGGTGCACACAATCAACGGCAACAGACAAGGGGAAAGGGGAACACATTTCAAAATAAAATACAATAAACACTACATCAGTCACTAGTATAAATTGTATAAAAATGCCCGAAGCCGTCAGTCCACAGTGACAAAGTTACCTTCGTCACAGAGCCAAAAGAGCCGGCTCTTCTTAGTGAGCCGAGCCAAATGATCCGACTCACTAAAAAGAGCCGGAATTCCCATCACTAATACGTAAAGAGATAGGTTGCGGTCGGATAGTTAAAAAATCAGCTCCTAAGTTCTAACCCTATCGTCTATTCCTTGACCTCTGAGTGAAAGGTCACGGGGTTAAGGGATAGTGGATAGTGGATAGGAGAATTCAAAAGGACTTAGGAGAAGAGACTGCAGTACTTTAGAGAATCCGACTGCACTTTCACTATCCGACGTGTTTATGATGCGCCAGCGGACGTCATTTTGTGCGTCTGCTGCTGTGGGGAAACTATGGAAACTACAGTCTTCTATACAGTGGACTACAACATGGATGTTTAATAAATCAAATCAAAATCAAATCAAGTTTTATTTATATAGCACATTTATAAGCGATTTTTGGTCGAGCCAAAGTGCTGTACATATAATAAAAATAGCCTACAGTAGGGACACTTTGCAGCAAATACAACAGCACAGATTGTTCAGAATATCAATATGTGAAAAACTACACCCTCTATCCTTAGACCCTCTGTCCTTACACCCTCTGTCCTTAGACCCTCTGTCCTTAGACCCTCACATCGTACAAGGAAAAACTTCCGCGCAAAACCCACAGTTTTAAAGGGGAAAAAATGGGAGAAACCTCAGGGAGAGCAACAGAGGAGGGATCCCTCTCCCAGGACGGACAGACGTGCAAGAAATGCGGTGTGTAAATCGAAGAGATAATACATTTTACAGCCTATAGACCGAATGTTAGGAAATGCGTGTGTCTGTAATAAGAAGATGAATCCACGAAGATGTCAGCTACAATCCTGTGGAAGCCACCAGGGAAGCAGCACGACACAACCCAGGCAGGACCGCAGCGATAGGTTCAGCCACAACCCGAAGTCCACGACTTAATCCAGAGCTCAGGATAGAGGATCAAGGGCACAGGACTACTGCAAGACGATCAGCCTCGACTCCGGAACCCGGCGTAGATATAGATAAGAAAAAAAACAAGAAAAAGAGATTTGGCTGGGTTAATCGGAACAAGAGAATACACAGGCACAGACAGAGAGGGAAAAGGTCATTGGATAAAAGTTATTCTTGATAACCCTCAAGAAAGATCTCCTGAACCTCCCCACGCAATCTATCAAGTCTGACCCCTCTAGTGTACAAGTGAATTTAGAATAGTTTTTCTTCTCTTATATGAGAAACAAGGGTATGAAAAGAAAAGCCATAAACAGAGGAAGGGAGGCACAACGTGGCTACGTACATGCACTCTCCTAAATGTTAAACGAGTAAGAGGTGAAGAAATACAAAGCCAGAAACTGTAATGAAAAGGCACCACAATGCTTCCCCTTGGAATAGGGTTGGAAACATTTATGAAAAAGGAGACAGGGGATACTGGTGAAGAGGGACAACAGTGAAAAGGCAGTAGGAGAGGCCTAAATGCACTCTCCTGGATTGAGATTTAAAGGAAAGTACTGGGGAACAAAAAAGTACAGGAGGAAAGGCCCAACGAGTCAACGTAAACACACTCTCCTAGAATAGTTCAAAGTAAACGGGGTAGGAAGAATATAGTAGGAAACAGAGCTGAAAAGGCGTCCAAGAACGCTTTCCCTCTAGTCCAGGGTGAAAATGTAGGATAAGAAACAGAGATAGGGAGCACAACAACCTATCTCTTCGTCAGAATGCACTCCCCCGCCTGTCTAAGCGACTCTGTACCCCATCCCCCTCTGCCAGACCTTAGATCGGCAGAGGGAGGCGGGGATGGACAAGCCCCAAGGGGGGATTTGGGTTCAAAATAAACCCTGCAGAGATCCAAAAATGGATAAAGAAGTAATTTACAAGGTGAAATATAAGGTACTATATTTTAAGTAATCATATCTACTATTCCTATATTCGAATAATATTAAACAAAAACCAGAGAGAAAAAATGAGTTTTAAGTGTTGATTTAAAAAACCCCAGGGTCTGGGCAGACCTCACATGGAGGGGCAAAGTATTCCTGAACCTGGGGCCAGCCGCTGCAAAAGCTCGATGCACTCGGGTTTTAAGCCTAGTCTTAGGCACTATCAACAGCAGCTGATCAGCCGACCTTAAGGCTCTGCCTGGGGTGTAGCGATGGAGGAGTTCGGCTATATAGGCAGGAGCCAGCCCGTTTAGGGCTTTGAAAACGAATAAAAGGAGTTTAAAATCTAGTCTGAACCGAACTGGAAGCCAGTGCAATGAAGCCAGAATTGGGGTAATATGGTCACGCTTTTTATGGCCAGTGAGAAGACGTGCAGCTGCATTCTGAACTAGCTGGAGGCGTCTAATTGAGGCCTGGTCCATACCCACATACAGAGCATTGCAGTAATCCAGTCTCGAGGTAACAAAGGCGTTAATAACCCTTTCTAGGTCTTTAATAGATAAAAATGACTTGGTCTTAGCCAATAGTCGTATTTTGAAAAAGCAGGTCTTGACTACAGTGCTGACCTGCTTATCAAATTTAAAAGTGCTAGTGATGGTCACTCCAAGGTTCATGACAGAGGGGAGGATATTTGTATTGGGGGAGCCCAGAATGTCAACCGGGGAGACTGTTGTTTGGGGTCCAAAAAAGATAACCTCGGTCTTGCTCTCATTAAGGGTGAGGAAGTTTTGGCTCAGCCAGGATTTAATCTCTGTTAGGCAGTCCTTCAATTGCTGTAGTGAGTTGGCATTTTGATTGAGAGGCAGGTAAATCTGTACATCATCAGCGTAACAATGGAAGGGGATATTGTGTTTTGTGAGAATTGAACCTCGGGGCAGTATGTACAATAGAAAAAGGATGGGGCCCAGAATCGAGCCTTGGGGAACCCCACAAGTAAGAGGGGCTGTGGCAGAGGAGAAGGCACCTAACTGCACTGAGAAGCTACGGTCCGTCAAATAAGACCTGAACCATGCAAGGGCAGAGCCTGTAATGCCTACGGACTGTTCAAGCCGTGACAACAGGATACTATGGTCCACTGTGTCAAAGGCAGCTGTCAGGTCTAACAGCACCAAAACAGCTGTGCTGCCTGAATCGGCGGCTAGGAGCAGATCATTAAAAACTCTTAAAAGGGCTGTTTCAGTGCTATGCATAGGTTTAAAGCCAGACTGAAACTTTTCGTGGATGCCGTGCGTGATTAAAAACGACTGCAGCTGGGCGTAGACTACTCGCTCCAGGGCTTTAGATAAAAAGGGTAGCTGGGAGATGGGCCTGAAATTTGCTATTATGGAGGGATCAAGATTTTTCTTTTTAAGTAGTGGCTTAACCACGGCATGTTTGAAGGCAGCTGGGACACATCCTGAGCTAAGAGAAGTGTTTACAAGCAATAAAACACTTGCTCCAACTGATTCAAAAACATCTCTGAGAAAGCGAGAGGGAATGCTGTCTGAGCTGCAGTTCGTCGGCCGCAGATGATTGACCACATCCGAGAGAAAAGAGACACAGGCTCAAAATGATCGAGAACAGCAGGGCACAGAAAGGGAGCAGGATCTGGGGCAACACCAGTATGGGCTAGCCTAAGGGCAGATACCTTTTCCATAAAAAATTCAAGAAATGACTCGCAGAGAGTAGTTGATGGCACAATAGGAGAAGCATCACAAGGATTAATGATCGAGTTGAGGACATTAAAAAGAACTTGAGGTTTATGGCTGTTTTTGGAGATTAACAGAGAAATATACTCTGTTTTGGCTGCTTTGACTGCCGTCTGATAATCGGAAAGGCAGGCACGAAGAATTTCTAAGGAGACATGAAGTTTATCCTTTTTCCATTTTCTCTCTGCATGCCTGCTAGCGCGTCTAAAAGCGCGAGTACAATCATTGAGCCACGGCTCTGAGAGAACTTTGTTGCGTCTAAGCGTAAAAGGAGCAACGGAATCCAGTATTAGTGTGCATGTCGAATCAAACAAAGAGATAAGCTCATCCGCACTAAGAGCACAGTTCACCTCTAATTTACAAATCGGATAAGTATTAAAGGCATCTGAAAACTGTGAGTCAGTCAAGGGGTTAATTGAACGCAGACAACGCGCAGGAGCACGTAATTCGACTCCTGCAGAAGGGATCAAGGTTGTGAACAGAACCGGTAAATGGTCTGAGATACGCGTTCCTACACAGATTTCATCCACGGAGATAGACAATCCAAACGATAATACTAAATCTAAGGTGTGTCCTTTATCATGTGTTGGACCAGTCACGGACTGAATGAGACCGAAAGAGTCGAGGAGGTTTAAAAAATCCCTGACCAGAGGTTTAGACTCACAGCACACATGGACATTAAAGTCTCCGCAGATCAAAACACGATCATATTTCACGCAAGTGTGGAAGAAACATTCTGAGTTAACATTTCCCTAGTATTTTCAGTTAAATATCACTTTGTGGTTACCTCTTTTTGAACATTTGTGTGAACAGAAATAGAGCTCTCAAAGGAATGATCAGAGAGCGCAAGATCAGTCAGCACAACCTCAGAGATATTCAGACGGTTGTATTGAGTTGTCTTGTTTTGTGTCAGCTTTAGTTGTGTTGATTATTTCAGAGACCCAGCCGGAGAAGGAGAACTGAGAGCAGCATGGAGGAGAAAAAAAAGACCCCTGGAGCTCAGGTCAGTGTGCACTTCATCACAATATATTCCTAATTCCAGCGTTACCGCCATGCGGGCGTCTTGCCCCCATTTGACGCCCTGATTCAGCTCGGAACGCCCTGAACTCGAGCCTTGACGGGGGGCGCTAGTGGAGCACGCGCGTGAACTGCGAGCGCCGGAGCCTCACAGCGGCAAAACCGAGGCTCTGGTTAACTGTGGTTACATGAAGAGCCGTTTGGCGTCTATTCCTTGACCTCTGAGTGAAAGGTCACGGGGTTAAGGGATAGTGGATAGGAGAATTCAAAAGGATTTAAGAGAAGAGACTGCGGTACTTTAGAGAATCCGACTGCACTTTCACTATCCGACGTGTTTATGATGCGCCAGCGGACGTCATGAATGTGCGTCTGCTGCTGTGGGGAAACCATGGAAACCACAGTTTTCTATACAGCGGACTACAACATGGATGTTTAATAAGAACGAGGGACTACTGTAAACTCATCTAGAGACTCTGCACCGTGCTCTGATGCTGTTGCTTTATGCTTTATGAACGTGGACAACAGAGAAACATATTCTTCATGACCAAAGTTGGAATTGAAACAAAAAAGGAAAGTGAAACTTATGCTCGTCACCCTCTCCCTCCGGTCCACATTAATGCAAATGATCCCAATACGTATGATTGTATGAAAAGATCTTAAAATAAATACAAATGTATTTATTATAAACGTTAGTCCTTAACATCTATCACTGTGTATATCACCATTCAAACATCTTTTAAAAGTGGAACAAACCCCACACAGCTCAGTGAAGACTGTGAAATGTTGACTTTATTTGATCATTTCAGTAAAAACTAACGTTCATTTTTCTCTTTTTGATTATAATACTGATGAACGTTCAAAACAAAGCACTTTGGCAACTTACCACCTACGTTTTAAAATGCTTAACAAGCACCGTAACTTTCATGATAGAATTTATCGGTCATAATCGTTTGTTTCCGTGAACGTCCGACTGTTGTGTGACGGCAAATGCTGCGGCTGCAATGCATTGTGGGGCAGCATTTTCTCCTCTGCTTTCGGTAAGGGAGGTGGTTCCTAAGCTAAAGGAGGTTATAAAGGAAGTTTGAAACCTCCTTTCCTATCATTTAGAGAATTCGAACGGCACTTTTCATGGCTGCCACTGAGGGACTTCCGGGTCATTTCACTCGGTTAGGAAGGTTCCTAAGCTAAATGGACTATTGGACTTCAGCCATAGTATCTATAAGGGACGGCTCAATTCAAAATTCAAGTCCAGGGTTTCCCACACATAGACTTTCCTTGGGCCGCCCAGGTTTAACGGCCACCAAAGTATATTTCGCGACCCATTCATTATTATTTTGTTTGTATCCGTCCGCGAGCAAGACGCCATCTGCAATGGATTTACTAGTGGACAATGATCCCTCGCTTGCTGTCCCTGTTTGCTCTGCTTTCGCGTGGAGGGTCTGCTAACAAGCGACCAACAGAAAGGTTCATGTTAATGTTGTTGCACCTCACAAATGCCTAACACTGTTATCCCCAAATGAAAGATCACAACCCGTTTTGAAATATACAATATGAATGAACAATATGGTTAGATATAGGTTAGAACGTTGTTGTATACGATAATACTTTATGAGCCGTTGCGACATTTGACTGATTTCGATAGAGCGGGTCACAAATAATAACAAATTAGAAGGAAAAAAAATAAATACAGATTTCAGTATCCTGAGTCTCTGAGCCCCATTTATTTTCCTCACAGATGGCAAAAAAAGCCCGACATTATACGATTTCAAATAAAAACAATAATCGTGGCTTGATATTGATTAAGAACATGTTTTTATGAACCACACAGCTTCTGGTCTTCCAAGCCCCGACCGGACAAAAAGACGCAGGCACGAAACGTCGGGTTACGTATTGTAACCCTTGTTATATTAACACAGGCGGAGCCCTCTACTGGACTCTATGGGTACTACCTTATCATGCGAGCATTCTCCCACTGAAAACTCTTATAGACGTGGCCGGCCAAGGGCGGGCCTACCTGAATGCGCGCGCATCACACCGTATAAAAGGAGGCCTCGCCTCCTGACTGTCATCCTACACCTCTCTTCAGCGAGCGGAATAGGACAGACAGTGCCCCGAGTAGAGGGCTCCGCCTGTGTTAATATAACAAGGGTTACAATACGTAACCCGACGTTATATCTCTCACAGGCTCCGTCCTCTACTGGACTTTATGGGTACAGTGGGCGGAGCCACGATAAATGTACGCACTGTCGTCCAAAACCAACATTCCACCCTACTGTCCCTGACCGGCCTTCCTGGTCAGCAGCTGCTGCCCCACATTCTCCTTTAACCCGGTCG
>CALSBZ010029067.1:0-10244 GCA_943591055.1 Gobionotothen gibberifrons
GTGTGTGTGTGTGTGTGTGTGTGTGTGTGTGTGTGTGTGTGTGTGATGAGATCATTCAGAGCTCTTCGTGTGTTTACTGGCACTGACTCAGTGTGTTGCCGTCATGCAGAGCTTCTCCATGTAAGACCTAAGTACTCAGATATTTAAATTAAGTAAAAGTATCTTTATTTTAACTATAATGCACCACTGTATACGTTGCAATGTACACCTTTTACACATTTATTTGTAGTACAATATGCACATTTTAAATGTAATGTATTATATTCATTTAAATATTTGTATTCAATTGTATTCATCCTTTCATTAAACATTTTCTTCTTGTGTATTTATAGATATTTTGTAACGCTTTTGAATTAACTCCCTTAAGATAAATAAGAAATGTATTCGATAAATGCAGTTTTAAAAAATTAAACAATGAGCTTTATCACAGACTGTACCGCTTTGAAAATAGTGCATTTCTTGGAGAGAAGAATGAAAATGATCAGCAAGATATCACATATTTGCAGCCTCATCAGAAAATGACTGATTTTAGCTTTTGGTCAATTTACAAAATAGTGAAAAGAGTATGTGATGTTCATTCTGAGGCATCTTACATTTTGACCAAGGCCCTGGGACAGATTAGGGAGACGCTGGTCACATTTGGGAGCTAAAAGATGAATGCAGGATGCCAAGAAAGCACGCCGGTGAATAATTGAAGGAGGAACCATGCAGCCAAGGTTCCTGTCACTTTGAGTTCACTTCTCCTGCAGAGGCCTCACCCTTCGCCGGCTCAACCTGAGAATACTGCTGCTGCTGCTGCTTCTCCAAAAACAAGCCAAACACGTCTGCTAAAAGTGGGTCAAACCAGATCAACTCTATAATAACTAAACAGCTGCATTAAGTTAACCCATTTTTACTTAAATGTAACCAGTCAATTTCCCTCCTCCTCCTGCAGGACTGTATGTGAAGTAACACGTATAGGCATGATGATACATACCTGGATGATCATAGCATTCGTGATTAGTATAGATATGGAGCTGATAAGGGCTATTTCCTGATGCATTATTACATAATGTAATGCTAAGTGCAGCACAGAGCATCATAGGAGGCTCAGTGTGACAAACACAGTGAAATCAGAAGGTTATTTGCAGGCCTTTTGGGGCCTGGACCGCCCAAACAGAGGCTTTCATGCATGAAGAAAGCACCACTACAGGCTGTAATGCTGGAATGGTCTGCTCGTTTATGCATATTAGCTCGAAATGCATGCAGGGACAAATAGGGGGTAAAATATATGTAACATTAGGGGTTATATTATTATTATTATGGGTTTGAAATAAAAACAAACAGCTCGTAATTTGACTGAGAAACAAGACTGTAATGGAGGAATCTGGAGTAAACATGTAATTGGCTGCATTGCTTACACGCCTCGACAGGAATAAGAAAAAATGTACATCAAGGAGAGAATAAAAAAATGGAATATTTGTACGTACACTCACCCCAGCTGTCTCTCTCTTTGCGGTGTTTAGCCATGTTCCTGTGCTTTAAATCCCTGCTGTGTTTGTGCGAGAATCAGCGACCCTACTCGGTATTCATGGATGTCTTAGGGCGGGGAGGATGCTCATCTCCTCCGGAACGATGCTCGATGCTCCGAGGAAGGATGATGGAGCTTTTTATTCCTGCAGGATCTCATGCGTGCAGACAGGGGGCGCTGCTGTCTGTTGTTCCTGCTAATGTAGCAGCCTAATAATGCAGGACAAATACATGTGGTTCAGAGGGAAATGCACTCAAAAGACTGCAACCGCTGAGTATGTAAGGTATGTTTGCAATGCAAGTCTTTTATTGAGGCTGTTGTGAGACAGAAATACCATTTGTCGTCAGCAGGTGGCGGTAGGGACAAAGAGAATAAGGACTACGTGCTGCCTTCAAAGTCTGTCGTAAATATCTATACTAAAACAACATTTATGAATACACTAAAGATTGATGGAAGCTGTTTATGTTGGCATTTTTGTTTTTCAATGTGGAGCAATTTCAAATTGTCAAAATTCTGAGAAATGTCAGCATCTGAGAAAAAAGTCAAAACCCGAAAAAAGTCAAAATTCTGTGAATATAGTAAAACAATCTGACAAAATAATCGAAATATGAACAGAGTAAACATTCTGAAAAATGAAAAGGATGTGAGAAAAGTCAAATATCAGAGAAAAAAGTAAAAATTCTGAAAAAAGTAAAAATTCAGTGAAAAGGTGAAAAAACCTGAAAAAGTAAAAATTCTGAAAAAAATGTGAAAAAAAGTCAAAACTTATGTCAAAACTTATGCATCAACATACAGTACATAATGCACTTCATATCATATGGTCAATCTAGGCTTTTCTGCATGTCAATTTTAACTATAGCTGTCATACAAACATTGGAGTAAAAAGTAGTAAACATGTTCTTTTTGTTAGAATGAAGCAGGAATTGTATATACTTGAAGTTCTTAAGTTATTATAGTACTCCAACAAAAAGTTGCATAATCATTTACATAAATCAAAATCACTGTTATGGTGCAGCTGAGCTTCACATCTACATTAGCATTTGTACATGCTTTGATAAAAAAAACAATCATTGCTTTGTTAAAGTTATTTGCATTTAATGCTAGAATTCCTGCTGAGCCGTGAAGGAGACGGAGCCTTCTTCTTCTTCTATTGTTTTATTAACAGTAGCTTGCGTCCATGACGTTGATGTACTGCCCTCTAACGGTTCCTTCACTCCCTACAGGTTTCAGAGTTAGAGACGGAACAGCAACTGAAGTTTATCTCTGGTTCCTCGCCAACAAAGAGGGACACTTTTCTTCTGTTTTTGGACTTTTATTCGACGCCATCGCACGTGTTAAAAAGTTGAAATGCAAGGCGTTGTCATCCACGGTGTCTGCATTGTGAAAGGTGAGTGAAAGTTACGGGCGAAGCTAAATTAGCTCGCTAGCTGTTAGCTTAGCCTGGATGCTAAGCCTGTCTAATAGTGACATTTGGATCAGGCTATTTGCTGGAATGACCCCCAGTGTCAAGCCTGTCTGTTAGTAATATTTGGATCAGGCTATTTGCTGGAATGACCACATATTCAGTGCTAACTCAAGCTAATGTTGTTTTAGTGGGCAGGACGAGCTCTTAGTAACTTTAATTTGAGTTTACGATAAATTAAATTCCTAAATTATGCTGCTGATGTTGTTGTTGGGTGACATGTCATGGTTTGCAGAGGTGGAAGAAGTACTCAGATGTTTTACTGAAGAAAAAGTAACAATACTACATTGTAAAAATACTCTGTAACAAGTACGCACTTTCCAAAATGGCCCAAAAAAACCATTACATTATTGTTTTATCCATATTAATGCATTAAAGACACTTGGTAAAAGTGGGGAATATTTGAATCTCTTTGTATACTGCTGGGTAGCTTGACCCTAAATGCTTTATTGATGGATTTATATTCTGTAATATAAATCCAAATGCAAAGTAACTTGTAATTCAATTAGGGGGAACATGTAGTGGAGTACAAAATAAACAATGCCTCCAAAATGTAGAAGGAAGTAAGTAGGAAAATGCTCAAGTGAAGTACACGTACCTCAAGTATTGTACTTATCCACCTCTGATGGTATGTAACACAGTTGCTCTTAGATGAATTTAAGGTAAGTGTTTGTCAACGTTGTGTCACCATTATACACTTTCTTAGTACTTTGTTCCAGATTTCACTAAAAGTTTAAGTAACAGTAGCCTAGTTTAAGTATGACAGTACAACTACAACAAGTTATATAATTATGAATGTATCTAAAGCTTCACTTAAACGAAAGCAGTATTTCCATGTCATGTTAAATCTTAATTTGTAAAGTAACTCCAGATGTAAAGATGGAGTATAAGTATATAGTGGCATATAATTGAAATACTTGTATAACCAGTTGTGTAGGAGGTACTTTTATCTTTTGCTTACAGATCTGTAAAAGGAAAGGTACAATTATGAAATCTTGATCTTAGTGCAAAAGTGCAAATATATTAACAGCAAAGTGCAAAAAGGAGAATGGCTCCTTTCAGAGAGTAACATATCCTTTTAAAAATCATAATTCTAATGTTTTAACATGTAAGACGCATTTCTATCATGTGTGTCTGGTAGTTGAATCTAGGGCTGTGCAATTAATCGTATTTTAATCGCAATTAGGATTTTGGCCTACCACAATTACGAAAGAAACGATTATTTTGCTTTGCTAGGTTGTGACGGTGCACTAGAACATATTTGATCTAATTCATTTTAGTCTAATTTATTTATATTTATATATGTTTAGTAGCTTGTGGAAGTGCTCTCCAAAATATTTGTTGATCTTGTTTATTGGTATTTATTATTTTGATATTATTTATTTAAATGTTCCATTTATTTTTGTATTGGTTTGTCAGTTGAATTATACGCTCAGGGTAATCAACAGTTAAAAATATACTGTTGAAATTATTATTTGTTTTAAAGTTCAATAAATGGATGTTTTCAAAGTCAATGAATAATCGTATTTAATAATCGTGATATCAATTATTGACAAAAATAATCGTGATTATGATTTTTGCCATAATCGAGCAGCCCTAGTTCTATATCACAGCTTCATATTTATGAAGTTGACATGTTTGGTTGTAAAAATCTTTATCTGTCAGATAGATGATGTAATGCAGTCAGTGTTTGTCTCTGAGATGGAAGTACAGAGCAGCATGCAATTGAAATACTCATGTCACCAGTTGTGGATGAAGTACTCATATGTTTTTATTATAGTAAATATAGCAATACTCCTCTGTAAAAGAAGCGCTATGTTAGAAGTGAAAGTCAAGTGATCAGATTAGTATAAGTAGTAAAAGTTCTTTTTTTTTTACTTACAACATCCATGATGTCCATAGCACAGTATCGTATCATCTTGTTTAGTATGTAAAACAAGAATCTGTACATTGTTTCCAGCTGTCGGACACATGTATTGCCTCTGAGATGTAGTGAAGATTAAAGTGGCATAATAGGAAATACTCAAGCCTACCGATGGGTACCGAGAACCGGTACTAAGTCAATACCCGTACCTGATTGGACGGTATCGGTATACCGTTAAGCCGCTGGACAAACGGTGCTGCTATCGGTATATCTGTTACGTCTACTTCCTTAGTTTAACTTAAAACCATTCTGGTTGGTTGGGAACCCTCATCCCGTGTGATGTATCCGGTTTGAGACCCCTCTGATTGGCCACTGTAAATGCCACTCGTCATCTCTCTCAACAGCGCTCTTATTATTGTTGTGACTGCCCCTCAAAATTGTACTCAAATACAGTAGTTGAGTAATACATGTTTTTGGTTACTTTCCACGTTTAATGTTAAACACTTTTCCACCAAATCTTCAATCCATCAAGTGATCAGTTTAGTATAAGTAGTAAAAGTGCAATTTTTTACTTACAACGTCCATGATGTCCATAGCACGGTATTGAATCATCTTGTTTAGTATGTAAAACAAGAATCTGTACATGTATTCCAGCTGTCGAATATATATGTATTGAAGTAAAAAGTACATTATTTGCCTCTGAGATGTAGTGAAGATTAAAGTGGCATACAAAGGAAATAAGATAAGATAAGATGAACCTTTATTAATCCCAGAGGGGATATTCAGTTGTACAAAGCAGCAACAGGGTAAGCGTGAAAAAAAAACAGTACAGCAAAGATTCACACAGATCAATAAAATAAGAAAATAAATAATCCAAAATAAGATCAAGAAAAAAATAATAATGATAAAAGACTATGAAAAATAGGAGATGAATAAAAATAAGAGTAAAATAACTGTCAGCATATATACATATTTGGTCATCATCTAAGAGTTATAAAGTGCGGAATAAAAAATACTCAAGCACCTCAAAATGGTACTAAAATAATAATACATTTATGTTGGGGGGGCGCCTTTCATAACACCCAAGGACACCTTACAGGGCATAGGGGCAATATAGGGAACAATTAAAACAGTGGATTTTGTGAAGTGAAGTATCGGCCGGGGTAAGACAAGACAAACAACAGGAAAAGGACTACAGAAGGACACAGGGTAGAGGTTATACAGAAAATGCCAGTTTGAACAGCTGGATTTTGAATGCAACATGTTTTTGGTTACTTTCCACCTTTTTTAATGTCGGGGCTTTCTTAACACTTTTCCACCAAACCTTGTCTCTGCTTCAGGACATGGAGCACGGAGGAGGACCGCCTGAGTCTCAGTGATTCACTCATACATTCAGGACTTCCATCAAAACCCCATCGGCCTCAGATTGGATTAACTCAATGTGAAGCAGCGTCTGGTTGGAAAGCGAGCATGGATATCTACCCCCGGCCCAGCGGAGAGATCTCAAGGAGGAACCCTCAGCACGACTTCGAGCTCCTCCAGAGGGTGGGCAGCGGCACGTATGGAGACGTCTACAAGGTACAGAGAAGTCGTTAGATATGTGGCTTCAACGTCACGTGACTAATCAGCTTCATAAGAGCGCTGTTTGCTTTCAGCCGTGAGAACATGTGGCTAACACATTTGGCAGTAGCTGTTGAACAGGAGCCAGGTTTCTGCATGCTTTGTTACAGCCTTCTGCAGCTACTTACATATACTTATTATTAGCAGGATAAGCTGCAGTTGACAGCACATAAGGGTTGGATTCATACTGTTACTCATCTGACCAAACTGTCCCATGAAAAAGTGAATTAAGAGTGAGATATAACACAATTATTAGTTGATCAAAAGCAAATGGAGCTGCAGTGAATGGTAATAAGCAACAGAAATGTCTTTAAATGCTGTTTCGAGTCTCTCAAACCTGGAGATTAGCTGTGTATCTCTGTTTTATAGCATATAACATTGAATATATGTGGCTTTTAGACTGATAAAACAACACATTTAAAGACCTCACCTTTAACATTTGAAGTATGATGGACATCTTTTAACTTTTTCGGACATTTTATACACTAAACTAGAGTGATTTGATATTCAAATGAATCATCCCGCAGCTTTAAAAATAAAAAAATACACAGTTATTGATTCATTTATTCAGTCAAATGCCAAAACTTTGCTGGTTCCAGCTTCAAAATAAAACCACTTCTCTGGACAGGAAATGAACTGTGTTTGTGTTTCGGACTGCGGGTCACGCACAAGGAATTGTCTCTATCTTTTTAAATGTTATAAACGATTAGTGAATATTAGGGCTGAAACATTTGGAGTGAATTTGTAATCAAGATGATTTTTGGACTGATATTGCAATTGCTATATGAGTCACGATATTGGAGTTAATTCGTTATTAGCAAACATATTTACAAATAATCATTGTGCCACTTGCCAGCTTTGCCGGATCAACATTTTAGATTGAGAAGGTATTTTGACACAGGCAGTCTTTAACACATATTGTACCATTTGGATAGTAAGTGCGATATCAATCAAATTCCCATAAACCGTTTAGACTTATCTGTTAAGCAAGAATTAAGTAGATTATTATATTATAAAGAATAGTTCTAGTTGTTTCCCTCGTTATGCAAGCTGCATTACAGTTAATTAAATACTTTCCTGAACCCGTTTGACTGAGAGATTAACAGTGACTGCTTGTACCTGCTTGCCCTTTTTACCCACAAAACGCTAGTGTTTTTGTCCCAATTCTTAGTATTAAGAAAAGCAGGATAAAAGCATGGGTATTGGCTTACAATCAGTTATCGAGTCATTTATATGAAGCCATAATCAGGGGTCTTAAAAAGTATTAAAAGTTGATAAATCAATTTAGTGAAAATTAAGGCTATTCAAAAGTATTAAACGGCATTTTCCAAGGTATTACATTGTGTAGCTTGTTTCCAATAAGTATATAAATGGTCCAAAGAGGTTGTATTCTACAGTGTGCCTGAATGTAATCATTGCGTAGGTGTGTAGTGTGATTCTCTGTAGTTTATTTATGGCATCCCGTTGGGTTTGAAGTCATCTGAACAGGACATCGCACGCTCACTGCTTGATAGCGCGCGAAGCTCCGTTTACGCCGGTTGCTAAGCAACATCGTTATGGGGAAATGCAAGTCTGCGTCCAAATGGTTGGAAGATAAGGAGGAAGGACAATCAATACTGTGTATAGTCAATGTGAGGTGAAGTGTGTCGCCAAGGTAACCGGTTAAAGCTCCAAGTGGTGATGAGGTCTTAAAATGTATGGAAAGGGTCCAAAGATCCAAAAATACCGTAAATTCCAAAAATACTTAAAGTTCGTTCCAAAAATACTTAAAGTTCCAAAAATACCGTAAATTCCAAAAATACTTAAATTCCAAAAATACTTCAAGTTCCAAAAATACCGTAAATTCGAAAAATACTTAAATGTACAAATATACTTAAAGATCCAAAAATACTTCAAGTTCCAAACATACTGTAAATTCCAAAAATACTTAAACTTCCAAAAATACCGCATATGGTTGGAAGATAAGGAGGAAGGACAATCAATACTGTATATAGTCAATGTGAGGTCAAGTGTGTCGCCAAGGTAACCGGTTAGAACTCCAAGTGGCGATGAGGTCTTAAAATGTATGGAAAGGGTCTTAAAAAAGGTCTTAAAAGGTCTTACATCTGACTTCAGGATTCCTGCATAGTATAATAATGGTACATGATCTGCAGGTCTGCATATTCAGAGAGGAAATAGAAATTTATTTATTTGATCCTTTGGAAGCCCCTTCAGGTTTCATCACATTATTTTGAGGTTACTAACTCGGATGAAATTGAGTCCGTTTCGCTCTCAGACAGGAACATGTGCAATCGTTCAAAGGTCAAACAAGCACACGGCGCTGCCAGAAACTGGACTGACCCAGAGTTTAAATATTTCTGGTGTAAAGGAAAAAACATGTTTGACTCACAGCAGCTCAAACGTTTCCAAACTCTGCAACAAAAATTAAATTAGCAGTTTGTTTGTGACTGGTTAATGTCCAACGAATATTGTTTTATTGCAATTTATTTAAAACTGATGCAGTTTTAAAGGAAATGTGTATTTATTATTAATATGCATGTCTTTGAGAGGCGAGTGCCAAGGTGCTTCTGCTCTTTAAGATTTCTTTTTTTACACTCTGTTATTTTGTGACCCGAAGATAGTGATCATCGTTATCGACTAAGGCTGCAAACAAAAGTCAACCAAAATGAGCTAAAGCAAGAAAATTTGGTATTTGCTTCATGTTGACTTTTGGACTCCACAACGCTCTGAAGTATTTGGAAATATGTGAAACAAACCCATGCAAACACAACTGGAATCTAAAGCTTCCAATAGTACAATACTGACAGCAAAAGTCTCATCTTTATCTACCAATAAGATAACACAAATAATGTAATCAGAATGAGATACTTTATTGATTCACGTGGCTAGTTGACAAAAAAAAAATGGCAATTTAAACAGAAGTTGGAGCATAATGTAAAAATGATTACAATATATAACAAGAAATATGTATCGGTGTTTCCGCCAGACCAGTGCTGAGAGGGCGTCCACCCCGAGAGCGATACTGTCTTTCTACGTTAGTGAGCCGGATCATTTGGCTCGGCTCTCTTAACGCGCCGGCTGTTTCGAATCCCAAACGGCTCTTCATGTTACCACGGGTTACCACGGAGCCTCAGTTTCGCCGCTGCGAGGCTCTGGTGCTCGCAGCTCACGCGCGTGCTCCACTAGCACCGCTCATCGCGTCCAAATCGCGCACGTTCCGTGTTGTCCTGTAGCAGGCACCGCCAATGTAACGATCTTTTTCCTTTTCGTTATTTCAAGCGATAAAAACTCTCGATCTTCTCCAGAATTATTAATATTTTCGGACGCCCTCGGCTCGAGTTCAGGGCGTCCCGAGCTGAATAAGGGCGTCAAATGACGGCAATACGCCCCCCTGGCGGAAACGCTGATATGTATATTACAATATATGGAGTTGTGTATTATTATTAGTGATGATGTTATTGCTGAAAATGATATCAATGGTTAAATATTAGCCCAAAAGTAAGTTATACAAGAATATTGCTCGAATGGGTACTCTTATTCGTTGATCAAAAGAAAATACAGCAGCAATGAAAAATAGTTGGCAACTGTTTTGTTAATGGATTTATAAAATAATGTGTGCAATAATCTCAGAAAGGAGTTATTCCGCCTCTTAAATCTGGAGTTTTGTGTCTTTTCTCTGTTTCAAATCATATTAAATGGAATATTTTTGGGTTATGGGCTAAAAAAACAAGACATCTAAAGACTTATAGAAACTGTAATCGAAATGATTCACTAATTCTTGACATTTG
>CALSBZ010029090.1:0-11941 GCA_943591055.1 Gobionotothen gibberifrons
TTCAGTCCTTTGGTTTTGTTATATTGTAAATAAATCAGTCCTTTTGTCAAGCATATGAAAAAAGTAAAAGTATAGTATGTCGGAGAAAGTATATCGATAAATTATAAAGTATACGGTATAGTGTTATTATTTCTTATTTCGAAAAATGTCATATTATGGTTTTTCATCCAATTAAAAAAAAAAGTCTGATTTGAAAATTGTAAATAAAAAGTAATAGTATGACATTAATTATACTTCATTAGAGTTCATTTAGTCAATAGTTACTGTTTCCATTACTCATGTCTCTGTTTTGTATCTGGTCAACATCATTGGTTTAGATCTGCAGAGCTCTGCTGCTGCTGCTACCACAGCCACAACAAAACCTCCATCTTGGTTCTCAGAGATGCAATTCACATAGAAAAACCACCAGGTCTCAGACCACTGTGTATGCATTCAAACACCATTAGCAAGTCTGTTGCAACTACTCAATATATAATGCTATATGTACATTCTCTGCGCGGTTTTGCTTTAAGCACGTACCTTATCTGGTCAGCATCAGAGGGAAAAACCTCCAGAGCTCTGCTGCTGTTATTAACCACATTCTCACAGAAACACTACTTCAGTTCTCAGAAGTGAAATAAAGAAGCTGCAGGTTAGAGACTCTGACAGTCGAGAGCCAGAGACCGAGAGAGAAGCACGATGTCTGAATTCAGAAGGATCCTAATGTCTTCATTGCTGATGCTGCTGCTCCACTTTCCAGGTGAGGATGCAGAGAACACACTTTAAATAAAACAGCTTTAATATCACTAACGGTACTTTACTACGTACTGTTCCTTTAACTGAGAATCATGAGCTGTGTTTGTAACGTGGTAAGTTAAAGGTGGGGTAGGTCAACCCAGTCTCATAAAAAAACGTGTAATAACTACGTTGGTCCACAACGTAGGACGTAGTATTTCTACAAAAACGCCTCTGAAATTGTAAGATCCCTACGTTTTTTTTCACCATTCATTCCAATGGCTGGCGTCTATGTCACGTGATCTTCACATTTCTCCCTGCAGAAAAAATAAACATGGCCGAACTTCGTTTTATTCTCTGTGTAAAATGCCTATTTTAAAGTTAGTTTGGCCATTAAAATGCGTTTTGATGTCATTTGATGCGAGAAATATGAGTTGTTATTTCAGATTATGTGTGCAGTGGATGTACATGATCTTTAGTTTGCTAGTTATTACGAAGATTACTTCAGGAAATGGTGTCTATACAACTTTTTCATTGTTACCAAGGTGGTTGCTAGGGACGCTGCTATCGATATTATTTCTGTTATGTTGTGTAACTGTTTAATGGTGTTATCTTTATTGCTACCCCGTCAATGCATAGTGTTGGTCCACAGCGCAAACGTATTAGCGCACATCACATCGTCATAAACAAATACCGGAAACAGACCGAACGGATCTATGGGTTGGGGTATTGTTCCGCACGGACATTTTAGATAAAGGAGGGGTAGGTAAGTTTGAGAAACCGGCTCGAGATACACTTTTTGTTATATTCCATGGAATGCTCTTAATATCCTGATAGCAATGAATATTGCTTTGTGCTTTGAAAAAGAAACTATAAAAAAATGTCATCTGTCTGTCAGCCTTCAATCTCGTGCACACACACACATACACACTCGTGCAGTCATTACGTGTGCCGTCATTGGGCGTGTTTCCCGTCTCCTGCTCAGTCGCCAGCAGCAGCCGCTCCAGTGTTGCCAACCTGGCGACTTTGTCGTTAAATTCGGCGGCTTTCCAAACCCTCCGGCTACTTATTTTTGTCAAAAGCGACTAACCACTAATCTAACGACTTGTAATGGTGTTATTAGGGACGTTTCTGGTGTTTGGAGACTCACGTATTGTTCCGCAGTTAACGAGCTGCCGTGAGCCCCTCAGCCCTCCCATAGTACTCACAGGCGCGCAGACTCACAGTTGCCTCCCGCAGCAGCTCTGCAGTCAGAGCAGAGAGGAGATAGCCACACTCTCCCGAGCCGAGTTATACATTTATTTTATGTTATACATTTGTTTTACATTCATTATCATGATCTTAGATGTTGTTTTCTTACATCTGATTGAGCAATGTAAGTCTTCACTGAGTTCATGTGCGTGTTCACGTGTGTTTGGAGGAGGTGCTCTGTAGGAAGTCCGTTCAAATCCAGTTTTGGACAGTCTGCCGTGGTTCCATCCCATTTCAAGTGCTGTTCAATGCTCTGCGTAACCCTCGGAGCACACTCTCCAATCACAGAGCTTGACGACTATGGGCTTAAATATGTCTCATAATTATTTGTGTGAACATACAAATCATTAGATAGATAGATAGATAAATGGATAGATAGATGGATAGATAGATGGATAGATAGATGGATAGATAGATAGATAGATAGATAGATAGATGGATAGATAGATAGATGGATAGCTAGATATATAGATAGATGGATAGATAGACAGATGGATAGATAGACTGATGGATAGATAGATAGACAGATAGAGAGATAGATGGATATCATATATAGATAGATACTTCATTCATCCCAAATTGTGAAATGTGTGGAAACAAGTATAAACATAATAACATTAAATACAAATGAAAACAATAGACAGGAATATATGCATATACAGTAGAAAGGACACGATGAATATTAGAACATTTAATGTAGGCTTACTATGAAGGCTGACCTAAATACGGTGCTTTTCTACAGATTACTTTATTACTGCACTGGTAAAGTAAAATTAGGCCGATTAATAAGATGTGAAGTGCTTTGTAACGTTGACCCGCTTGACTGAATACACAACAAACAATGAAGAAAGAGTTTTATCTGGGCTGCTTCGCTGTCAGCCGCTCCCCCGGGACCCTAAGTGGCGTATAGCATGTACTTCAACATCAACGAATGTGCTCGATATATGCTGTATTGAACCAATAAACACAAACTAACTGTATCACTATAACATGATGATGATGATGATGATGATGATGATGATGATGATGATGATGATGATGATGATGATGATGATGATGATGATGGTGATCATGGTGATAAAGAATGCATCTAACATTCCGCTGTTCATTGTAATAAAAAACAGAGCATTAAACAAACCATCATGCTCTTACTTTGAAATCATGCGGAAATGTCGTCATCAGCGGGCCATCACGTGGTTTCCGAAAATAACCGAGTGACACGAGTAGATTTTAGCCGAGACCGGCGGAAAATATGTCTCAAAATTCCGTGTGTGTAAAAACACGATCCACAAGCAGAAATGTGAGATCCACGAGCAGAGATTTGAGATCCGCAAGCGCATTTTTGGTCGACAAATACAAAATGGACTCACAAATGCCTGATCGAAAGTTGTAATTGTTAAAGAGATATTCACAGATCTTTTTTTTATTTGTGAAAATATTTAGCGTATTTGCAGATCCCTTTTACACATGCACATTTATTTGTGAGTTTGCAAATCTTTTAAATGCATTTGTGGATGGTGTTTTACATATCACATATTTACACACAAATGATTTGTATGTTCACACAAATAATTAATAATGTCTTTAATAATTATTAAAGACATATTTAAGCCCATAGAGGACTATCACGGGGTTTGTCAAGCGAAGCGGAGAGAATACTTACTTCCGGGTGTAATATTCTGTAAAGCAAATGAGCTGCTCCCACCCTCGGTCCTGACGGACTCCAACTTGTGTTTATTAATCAAACAAATAAATAAACACAAGGATAATTATGTGTTAATGTTGACGGGGAAGGGGGTAGCAATAAAGATAACACCATTAAACAGTTGCACAACATAACAGAAATAATATCGATAGCAGCGTCCCTAGCAACCACCTTGGTAACAATGAAAACATTGTATAGACACAATTTCCTGAAGTAATCTTCGTAATAACTAGGAAATTAAAGATCATGTACATCCACTGCACACATAATCTGAAATAACAACTCATATTTCTCGCATCAAATGACATCAAAACGCATTTTAATGGCCAAACTAACCTTAAAGGTGAGGTGTCATGGCCATTTCCACTGATCATAATTCCATTGTTGAGGTATACTAAAATAGAAAAATACTGTGCAATTTTCCAAACTCACATTGGTTTCGCATACAGCATCTCTGTAAAGTGTGTGTATTCACTTTCTCCACTAAACGGCTTGCTGCAGCTCTCCCCCCCCCCTCCCTGTGAGCCCAGTGTGCTCCGATTGGTCAGCTCGGCCCCTCTGTTCTGATTAGTCAACCACCAGAGAGGCTCCGCTTCGAAAGGTGGCTTAGCTGACAGTTAGCTGCTAGCTAGCTGAAAACACCTACGGTAGCACACACCATGATTTGCCAATATATACACCTTACACACCCCATAACATGTACAGATTCGAGTATAGACATTTGGGGCGTAGAACGGAAGAAGAGTACGTTATTTTTACCTGTAATAAACTACTACTTTGTTTGATGAAAAATCAAATCATGGTTTGCTATATTTGAATGATATGTTATAGGAGCAAATACTTCAGGGAAGAAAGGCTACTAAGTATTTTCTATCAAACTTTATTTTAGAAATGTACAAAATGAACATAAATATACATATATACACGGTATATCATCCATTCCTCCCCGCCGTCTTGCAAGCTACAGCCAGGGCTGAGGCATCAGTGGTCATCCCGTCTCAATCATGTATTGTCTGCCAGATACGCCAGGAGTTTCCTGATCTGGCTGGATGAAATCAAATGCAAATCAGAAAATATTATATAATAGAAACGTAGTTGTTTTAGATTCGTTAGTAGTAGTTGTGGACTTGTGGTAGCAGTGTGTATCTCAACACCGTTAGCTTGCCAGCTAATATGCTAACCTAGCTCCTTGGTAGCATATGAACGTTAGCTCGGAGAAAAGGCAACTAATGTAGTGTAATAAAACCACTATGAACAAAAGCTAGTGGTTCATATTAGGCTAGCAATAACGTGTTTACAATTGCAATCTTATACAGTAGTCTACTACGTTCGGTCATTCGTTGTAACTGGCATGAAAACAATGTGTTCGCCTAGTATGTATAGCTAGCCTCGTTAGCATGCACAGAGCTGCGTCGCAGCTTGGAGGAAAACCACATATAATGTACTGGCCGTAAGGGAAATCACCCGGAGTATACTGTATGAGTATTCCGTGTGTGAATGCAGACATTATCCTGCCATGACAAACATGTAAAGCCATCTGCTGACATTGTAGTTTATATGTGTAAACGTTAGCAACTGAGTTAGCAGAGGGTACGGCCATAGCTCTGGGCGTGGCTACTGGGTGCTCCTACGACACAGCACCCAGGAAGTAAAAAATGGACAATGACGTATCTCCAACAAGCCGTTTTGGGGAGGTATTTTCTGTTTTAGAGTTGTACTCACTACAGGGTGTACTTTGAGGGTTTTGACTCTGCACACCGTTTACATGCAGAAAATCCTTCATAACACACAAGGGGACGGGTAATAACTGGAATAGCATGACACCTCACCTTTTGAGACTGGGTTGGGTAGGTACGTTTGAGAAACCGGCTCGAGATACACTTTTTGTTATATTCCATGGAATGCTCTTAACATCCCGATAGCAATGAATATCTTAAGTGCTTTGACAAAAAAATCCATACAAAACATTTAATCGGTGGAAGCCGTAGTACTGTAAAAAGTACGACCAATCATCTGAGCCGGCCCGGCTAAAGTAACTGGATGGCCTACCTGCCTGTCAGCTTTCCATCTGTGCACAAACTTATCTCGTGCCCTCATTGGTCATGTGCACGTTCGTGTGTGTTGGAGGAGGGGCTCTGTAAGGAAGGGGCAGATTTTTTCCGGTTGTGTATTTTCAAATTCTAGCGCACTCGAGCTGGTTTCTCCAAAATTACCTATCCCACCTTTAAGTGAACTCTGTTTGTGTTTTTTTACAGCAGCAAATGGGGAATATCTCTCTTTCACTGTCAGAGCTGGAGATGAAGTCACTTTGCCTTGTAAGGATGTGATAGATGATCAGGATGAGTGTAACAGTACTACCTGGATCTTCAGGGATTCAAGAGGCTCAGCAGCAGTAGAGCTGGTTAATCTTGGGCAGATTAAAGAAGAAGCCAAAGCTAAATCAGACAGACTGAGAGTTACAGAGAAGTGTTCTCTGGTTATAAAGAAGGTCACAGAGGAGGATGCTGGGCTTTACACCTGCAGACAGTTCAGATCAGGAAAACAAGAAGATTCAGACTCTCCTGTTTATCTGTCTGTTGTTATCAGTGAGTATTTACATCATAATGTTTTCAAACAGTCTTGTAAAAACAATATACTGAAGCATTACAATAATTATGATTACAATGATTAGTTTAGTTAATGTTACTCTTGTTGTCTTTTCTCTCACAATGTCTCCATCTTCAGTGACTGAACATCAGGACAATGATGAGGTGATGCTACGCTGCTCTGTGACGACATATGGACGGTGTTTACACTCAGTGAAGTGGCTGCTTCAGGGTCAAGATGTGGATAAAGATCACAGAGATATAAAGACATCACAGTCTTCCTGCTCTGCCTCTGTGACATTTCTGACTTCTCATTTTAGTATCACACCAAGGTTTGAGTTGTTTACTTGTAATGTAACTGATGGTTACACAGGAGAAGTACACCAGTTTCCCTTCAGCCCTCAGTCCTCAGGTGAGAACATGCTGAGATGTTTAAGTTACTTCAATCTGACATGAGTAATCACCTTAAATATGTGTTTGTTTTACAGAAGTTGCAGACTAAATAGTTTGTCGAGTTGTGTTTATTTGTTTAGGTGAGACAAAACCAGCAACAACAACACCACCAACAACAGGTATCCCCAACTTAAACGCAGGTAAGGTTTAAAGTGATTTACTTGTAAAGTGTTTGATGGTTACAGGACAGAACCACAGCTGTTTCTCTTCAGTCCTCAGGTGAAAATACATGTTGTTGATTCAGATGTTAAAGACAAAGAGATAAAAACCTCTGAGTATATGTAACTCTTCTAACTTCTCTCTTCCAGGTTGGTGGTGGTGGATCATCGTTGTGATCATGGGTGTTGCAGCACTCACAATAATCACTGTGGCTGTCATCAGACGGAAAAGGACTCAAGGTGAGGACATTCACACATTATACTTTACAAACAACAAGCTTTTGATAAACATGGATTTGAACCCAAGCTTCATTTATTTTGTATTCTTTTTAGGGACTGATACGCAGACGGGTGACAACGTGGTGAGTTTAAACATTTTGTTATTACAGTATATTTGTTTTCAACACACACAACAGTCTCAAAATGACCACAGGGTTAAAGGTCTAATAATGGCAGTATTTTCTTTGGACTGTTGCCATTGATTACAATGCATGGATGTTGAATACGATTGAACATATATAGCAACTAGTTACATTAAATAGGAGTTAAAGTAGGTTGCTTTAACACTGTATGTTACAGAGTAGATTGTATGTTTATTTCACTGCAACAATAATAATTAATAATATTAATTAAAAAAAATGTTTGTAGGCTGATCCTGAAGATGGTGTTTCCTACGCCTCCATCAGCTACACCAGGAAGAGCAGCAGGAAAGCCAGGGTAAGCTTTCTCATTGAATACACTGGTGATGTGAATAAAGGAATAATCTATTGATCTGATTTAGAATCTAAGCATTATATCGTTTCAGTGCATGTAAATGGTCTATAAAGGCATTTTAAAGGAGAGGTGTCATGGCCATTTCCACTGATCATAATTCCATTGTTGAGGTCTACTAAAATAGAAAAATACTGTGCAATTTTCCAAACTCACATTGGTTTTGCATACAGCATCTCTGTAAAGTATGTGTATTCAGAAGTATTCACTTTCTCCACTAAACGGCTCGTTGCCGCTCCAAACCGCACAGGGTGTACTTTAAGGGTTTTGACTCTGCACACCGTTTACATGCAGAAAAACCTTCATAACACACAAGGGGACGGGTAATAACCGGAAAAGCATGACATGTGATCTTTAATGTATAGATTAACATTTGTGCCTGAAACGTCTCCATTGGACTCCTTTGTTTACTTCTGGAACATAATGACATCACTATGTAACATCCAAACTCCTATTGGCTAGCAATCCAACACATTGATCGTTACAGGCTACGGGCGGGACATCTCTAAGCGGTTGACCAATAACAACAGAGCCGGCCAGCTAACCAATCAGAGCAGACTGGGCTCTGGTTTCAGAAAGAGGTTGAAAAGAGGTGCTGCACTACATACTGATATACACCTGATCATTAGCAGGAGAGGACTCTTTAAAGTAGAGACACTACATACAGATGTAGCGCTTCATTTCAGACGCCTACCCGTGCGGGTCCCTGACCTGCTGAAAAGGAAAACCCCCCGCAGGACTTGATACGCCCCCTTGATAAATAAATGTAATTATAATGAAACCAGCTGCAATGGATCATGGATCCACCAGGGGGAGCCGTGATTGAAAGCTGCCACACCGGAAAATAAACAGCTGATCTACAGGTATCTGATATAGCGGATATTTGTTAAGATCCATATGTCACGGATAGAATCATATTCTGTGCTAAATAAGAGACATGTAATCATTTACTAAACATCACCTTGTTTTTATTTAACAAAATAATGTTGTTTAATTCACGTTGGCGTAAGTACAAAACCATCGCTATGTTTTTAGATCAGGAAATGCAGCCCGGCTCAAACAAACGATTTTCAATCATCATCCTCACGATCATTTGATGTATCATATGTTCGCCAAATTGAAATGAATGTATTAATACATGTACTTTAATCCACGTGAGTTTACAACAACAAAAATAATCGCTTTGTTTTTAAATCACATCCGACCGGAGGAAAATGCAGCACGGCTCTCACTACCGATCATCCTAATCCCACGGGCAAACAATAATATGTACAGTGTTAATAGTTTACTGTATTATTAGTGTCTAATATTACTGGGGATTTCAGAATGGCAACACTAGGGCCACCAGGGTGGGTGGAGGGGGTCAGGAGGACGGGACTGAACTGACAGCCCAGGGGCACGGCAGAGGACCAGGAAGGGATCTCGGGCGGACGGCCCGGGGGCAAGGCAGAGTCCAAGGTGGGGGTCTCGGGCGGACGGCCCGGGGGCAGGGCAGAGTCCATAGAGGGGCGAAGGCCACCGCGGGCGAACTCAGGGGGATGAGCATGAGGGCGAGAACCGCGGCCGGGAAAGTCAGGTGGCCGGGCTTGAGGGCAAAGACCGCTGCACTCAGGGGGCCGGGCTCATGGGCGAAGACCGTGGCTCTCAGGGGGCCGGGCTCTCAGGGGGCCGGGCTCTCAGGGGGCCGGGCTCGGGGGCGAAGACTGCGGGTCACAGGGGGCCGGGCTCGAGGGCGAGGACCACGGCTCTCAGGGGGCCGGGCTCGAGGGCGAAGACCAGACAGCTCCAGAGGCCGAGCAGAGCCCGGTGTTGGCCGAGCAGGAACCGGAGCCGGTGGGATAGGCCTCGGCAGGATCTCCCACGGAAGAGAACCAGGAGTTGGCAGGACCCCCGGCGAGACAGATGATGGCGGGGCCTCCAACGGAACAGGACAAGGGGTTGGCAGTACCCCCGGCAGAAGAGTTGTTGGCGGGACCCCCAACGGAACAGGACCAGGAGTTGGCAGGACCCTCGGCAGGACAGGAGATGGTGGGACCTCCAACGGAACAGGACACAGGGTTGGCAGGACCCCCGGCAGAAGAGTCGTCAGTGGGACCTCCAACGGGACAGGACATAGGGTTGGCAGGACACAGGGTTGGCAGGACACAGGGTTGGCAGGACCCCCGGTAGAAGAGTAGTCGGCGAGGCCTCCAACGTCACAGGACACAGGGTTGGCAGGACCCCCGGTAGAAGACTAGTCTGCGGGAAGGAGGGAAAACAGACAGACAGCAACAGGCAAGACAGGAGGTGAACATCTTTCAAAATAAAACATAAAACAAAAGACAGAAAAAGACAAGACAAAATACAATAAAGACAGATCGTGACAGGGATGGTCGCATTCCACAGCTCTCCCCCCCCCCTGTTGAGCAGGATCTACAGTTTCCAGTATTTTCCGTTTCGTAAAATGATCAAATACGGCGAAGATATTCAAATATGTGCTTCCATTTTTCATACTTTTGAAATGTATTAACTTTATATCATCGTATCTCTGTGTTTACTGGGTCTTTTTGCATGAAACAAAGACTGGGATATAGTTTCAAGCCAGTACTTTCGACAGAAACACACAGCAATGTTGTCCGGACTGTTGTTTTTATACGGCACCGGCTTGAACAGGTCATGTGATCTGATCACGCCGGCGTGACGGTCGACTCCAAAAGGTTAATATTAAATACATATAAGTATTGTTACAACTTGTATTTATAAATACTACTGTACTACTGTTGTAATTATTGATGCATAAATGTGTTCATCCATTCAATGTGGCATCTGCTATAATGGGGTTAATGTATGATATTACTTAATAATACAATACATTAGAACAGTGGTTCTCAACTGGTGGGTCGCGACCCAAAAGTGGGTCGCGGACCCGTTTCAGGTGGGTCGCGGATGTGTGAGTGAAGAAAAAAAAATTGGAATTTCTCTTTTTTTTTTTGGGAAAAAAGTCAAACTTTTATTTTGAAGGCCCGATTTTCTAACGCTGTGCATGCAGTAGGCGTTGGACTGGAAGTACCGGAGACCATAAACGGTTTTGGAAACTTCTGTCACTTAGTGATCATCTTCTCAATAAAACATCTTTGCTGATGTTTTTTCGAGTCTTCTGGCCAATCAGAATCAAGATTGTTGCCGGAAGTCTCCACGGAGAATAACTTTGCGGGAGAACTATTCCTTATACATCCATGGGTACAACTTCAGATAGAAATGAACACATAATGAAATATGACCCCCGGTTTGATGATTGACAGGTCACAGGACAATGGGAGCCATCTACCCTTACCCACAATTTAAAGTAATTCACACAGACTATCTCCTCTTTGCTCTTCTCACTGTGTGGAGCAGCAAGCTGTCAGAACAAAGTGAAACACAAACAATGGCATAAAATATTATTAATATGTCGGGTTGTAATACATTTATTTATTTTCTTCTCAGAGTGTACCAGAATGCATAGTTTATATGTTAGTATTTCTAAAAATCTCCTGGGGGAGAATCCCCCCAGACCCCCCTTCTGGGGATGGGTTTTCAGCATGTGTGCCTTTTTATACAGTTAAGCTTTGATTCCATCAACTCATAAACCTTTTTTAAAAGCATACTTTAGTTCTGTGAAGGGATATAAGGGATATATGCACTGTACTTCACTTTAATTAATATTGTATGCTGAAAAGCGTATATTACAGCACGATTTTTTGTTGAATATTTGAGTGCTTAAAAAGTGGGTCCCGAGGCTTGACCAGTTGAGAACCACTGCATTAGAATATATGATATGATAATTACATTTGAGTTTTATACATTTCTTATTTCATAGTTTCTCATTATTATTATTTTAATTTGTATCGCTCATCTTATTTTTGATTTTATAAATCTGTGCTATCCTGTTTTTCACTCTCACTACTGTGTAAAAACACCCCAAGAATATTGCATACAGCAAACTATATACTTTATTTGATCTAAAATATTGATATTTTTTCATTATAGCCTGTGAAAACCATAACAAATAAGTGATTAAATGCTACAGTATTCAGCAAACACAACTGCAGAGCTGCAAACATTGCAAACAGACTTTGTGTATTTGTGAATGAAGCGCCACCTCATGGTTAAATCCTGTGATTGAACAAATGGAGAACTTTGCAACGCCCTCTAGCAATTTGGCAACACCCTCAGCCACTGGGATCCGCTGGGTTTTTGACTGAGACACACTGAGTCCTATCGGGAGTGCTACATCTGTACTGATATACACCTGAACATCAGCAGGAGAGGACTCTTTAAAGTAG
>CALSBZ010029102.1:0-17976 GCA_943591055.1 Gobionotothen gibberifrons
GCCGGAGAGTTGACAAGACAGGTGGTGTGTAACGGGTTGACACAGCGGTTGCCAAACCAATTCTGAAGAACTCTTTCTGCAGCTCGATGTTTTATCTAGTTCGAAGTGTAATAGTCAACATTCTTTATCAGCGAGACTAAGCAATATGGACCCTGAATCTAACTAGAGCGTTCCTCCATAGACTGGCAACAACAATGCGCCCAAGCTGCCCCTCCTTAAGAGAGATAGTAGCTATACCCAAGGCCGTAGACCAATGCCATGGGAAAGGAGACAGTGAGAGGAGAAAAGGACAAAACTGTGTCAAAGGATGAATACCTAAGCAAATTATTTCCCTAACACCTACCACACAAATGTCACATGTCACACTCTCTGAAAGCTATACTTGTATATGTTTAAACGTCATCGTCTCATGACATCCATAGGATTAGTTAACTAACAAAGGTTAACTGTTTTTATAACCGGAGGCCTTCTCTGAACTTCCTCTACCCTCGGTGTCAGCTCACTTAAAATTAATACATCATAATTCAGAACGACCATTGTCTCTCTAACTGTGTGTGACCCAACTCAGTAACACACATCATATAGCTTAGCATGTGATCTCTAATAAATATCAGAAATACGCCGTATTAAACATTCTGCTATAACAATCCCTCCTTTTATTAATTAAGATCACTTAATCAAAAAAGATTATTATTACAAGTAACCTACTGAGTTCTGCCCTCGAAAGCCCAAAATGACTTTCTGAAAAACATTTATCAATGGGTAATCACTACTCAAGGCAGAAGTCACAGGTCACCTGTACTGTACCTACTCACAATAGCCAAAAAAACACCTCTTTGATTATAACACAAAAAGTGGAAGAAAAGACACTTGCGCTAATCTACTCTACTTAAATGGAAAATCATTTAAAAACCTCAGTATGCTTAAGAGGAAAACATCAATTTGTCCCATTCAAGTTTAACAAACTTACATACATAGCCTAATAACAAAGTAACATACAATTAATACTTGATTATACATAATGAAAAATCTTTCAAAACACTTATAGCAAGATGTAACTGTCGTCCACTCATTCTGCTTCTGTTATATTGTCCAGTAAACACTTCTTCAGGGTGTGCACATTCCAATCTCCATGCATAGCCTTTAAATCAGGGGTATTCAACTAAAATTCAACGAGTTCCAGTTAGAGAAAATCTCCCCATGCAAAGGTCCGGAACATCAAAATGTCTAACTTTCTTTATGAATTAGTGTGATATATATTGAAGTAGCCTGTAGCTTTATCAATGTCTGCATGTAATCAACAACTGACTGTCAATCAAATAAAGAAAGTACAATTCATAAACAACAATATTTATTGTCAATTAACATTGAACTATACAGATATACAGTAAATACTGTGGGTATGTGTAATGTTCCTCTCGGGCTGCATTTAAAAATAAAATAGAGAAAATTAATAAAATAGCTTTTGAAAATATGTGCATCTTAAAAGTGCTTAATTTTAGATAAATAAAGTGTAGCAGCAGCTTGAGTTTCTCTTTTTCTTTGTTAACCGTTGCAGACGATTATAGAACAATATCAGTCTTTACACATCATAACAATTGAACAGTTTTAAAGTTTCTCTTTCTTTCCCTCTTATATTGCAGTCCCTCTCTCACTTTGTTCTGTTCAGTGCGAGAATTGAGCTGGAGCTTGTCCTGCCAGGAGTTTAAATCTGGGCTGAAATGGTGTCAGGGCCATTCTCATACACACATGCAGGTGCTCATTGGTTAGCCTCGGTTAGCCTCGGTTAGCCTGCGCTGGAACGATATCTATTTTTTGTGACCTCAGTTCTGACTTGAGAGGGAATGTTTGGTCAAACACTTTGTGTTTTGTCTCATAGTGGCGTTTTGGCACTTTTAATGAGCGCCACGGTCTCTGAACAAATGAGACACACTGGTTCTGTGCTCCCAGTGGGCAGGATGAACATGAATGAGTCCACTCAGGGTTAAAAGCTTTGTTCTCACTGTCCACTTTCCTCTTCTTGGAGAGCGCCATGTGTAATTATTTGTCTCTCCCTGTCTGCCGCTAACACGCCTGTTCACTTTCCTCTCCGCTTCTCTCTGCCGCGCTCTCGTCTCTTATTCTGTGTTTCTCTCCCTGTATCGCTCACTCGTCTCTTTCGCACCCTGTCGGCAGCGGTTAAAATAGAATCGCCCCGTCAAAATTGAAATCCCCTATTAATGTATTGATTATAGGCCCAGGTCCGTATAGGCACGGGTCCGTATAGGTCAGCGTCTGGGTCCGGATCCGGACCGCGGCCCGCCTGTTGCCGACCCCTGCTTTAGATGTAATATCTATCTTAGCCTTCATGCTGTAATGTCCCATCTCATAGCAAAATCCCTTGATGACATCTGAAGCAACATCATTACCATTTGAATTGGACGGAACTGTAATCAGAAAAACTGAGACTTCTGTAAAAGAACAGTTAATGGTAGATCTTCTTTGTGTTGAGATTACTAATATACTTGGCTTTAAATCATCTCAGAAGTTTTGGGTTTTGTTCTTCGTGTTGACCCAAACCCATAAGACAATAGCAGTGGCAGAATAGCTGGAAGTCATCCAGCTGCCTTCATTGATACTCCAGTCTGCCTCAGAATGATCCATCTTCCCTCCTCAAGATTGCAAGGGAAAACCTGCTTTGACCTGGGTAGAAAATAGCACTTGCATTCTGGGTTAACAGCCTACAGTCGACCACTAGGTCTTAGAGCCTTATCTATAATTTTGAAACTTCTTGAAACCATGAAACGTTGTTTGTGTTGTGTTTTTACTTACCCACATTTTCCTAAACACACAACAAACATCTGCAACATTGTTCAGCCATGGTGCTGAAACCAATCAGATCCCAACTTTGAACAATACATTTAATCATACGTCTTAGCAGAACCCAATCGAGAGCTTGACCATGTAGGAAAAAAGTTTTTTAGGCGAAAAGTTTTTCATTTGCCCTCTGGATCATCAGAATTAAAAAACATCTGAAACCAATGTGTCACAGAAGAAATAATGAAAGATTTCACCTGGGATGGAAACAAAATATTATCAAATACATCTTAAAATTAAATTACTAAATTGAACAATAAACCCATTATACCCCTCCTGGAAACATTGTCCTCCAAACTATAGAGACCATGTTTCCCAAATAAGATACTTCAGAGTACCCATTGTAAGGGAAACTTCTGCAGCAATGGAGAGTCAGGACTCAGAGAGACACGAGGAGAGTTGGAGCTCTGATGTCAAACATCAAAGGGTTGCCACATCAATTCTGCCCAGCCTCTCTCTCGATAGACCTTTTAATTAGTTTACAGAGAGTTAAAACAACATATTGGGGCAGAATAATCTAAACAGCTGGGCCCACTGAATCACTTGCGTCTGACACTTAATGGCCTCGAAGCCAGCGTTCTCACCCATAAACCATTTGTGACCCAGAGTTGACCGGTGATAGACTGAGAAATATCAACACTTTAGCACATTCCTTACGGGAGATAACAGAGCCAGGGTTGGTCAAAGGGCAAAAGGTTGACAAATCAATTCACATTCATTCAGTCTTTGCAAAGTCTAAGTCAGTCTCGAGATCTCATCTATAGTGCACTTTGATATTCTACCAGCAGGAGTTTTTACTAGTGACATCATTGTGTTGATGTCAAACAATGCAACAAAGTTTTCCCGTGTTCGCAGCACAATTTTCTTCAGATGTTTAAACAAACAAATTATCAATAAACTTTATTAATGTACTGCCCCTAGGAAACACAAAGCCTGACAAATGTTCATGAAAAGTGAACCTGCAGATAACAGCCTTTGTAATTAATATTCCAATGTAATCAATAATAATAACAATAATCCATTTTATCAATGTGTTTACCCTGAGAAGTGAACATACCTCATAATGTTACATCAGGATGTTAAACTAAGCTTTAGCCAAATCAATCATTATAACTGTATCAGAGTTAACTGGTGATTGAACAAACAAAGTCTCTTTGTTTACGACATGCAAATCACTAACACATTTTTCCAAGTTCAGCATCAGCCTTCTTTACTCTAAAATTACGTTTTAAATGGAACACATATTCAATCTTCAGAAATGTACAAACAAATATCAGAAATACGCTGTATTAAACATTCTGCTATAACAATATCACTGTAAAATCATTTGACAGTGAGGGGAATACTTCCGGTTTTACTATGAAAACTTTGAGACCGGAAATACTATTTTCACCCCAAGCTGTGGCAACGCAATTCTGTTGATAGTTATGGCTGATAAGGCTTATTACTTATTGGCTTATTACTGTTTTTATATTTTAAATCCCAAACCGATGGAAAAACCCCACAGCAACATAGAAAAGACGGTCATAACATGAACCGGCGCCCTAGTTAATAGACAAAATAATTTCATACATACATAATACTATTAATGGCTTTATTTTGAAATTCAGTTCCTGACCGACGGCAAAAAAGCCAGAGATTATAGAATCAAACAAATAAATGAAAACAAGGATAATTGTGTGTTATTGTTGAGTAAATAACAGTGTGTTATTTCGAAAAGAATAACACATTAGAAGGAAACAAAGATTTAAAAAATACAGATTTCAGTATTCTGAGGCTCTGAGCCCCATTTCTTTTGCAATATAGATAGATTTGCCAATCCTTGAAGTTAGAAAAAATAACTGAGAGCTAAAGTGTTGTGATACACTAAAAAAGGGGAAATAATTAAGTAATTTCTATGAATGGTAATATTGTGTTGGCAGATGTTAGTCCTGGAGAATTTCTTGTTTATCAGTTATCTGTTGGTCTTTTTACTGTCCATCATTATAATTTATATTTCAGATGAACATGTAACTGGCTTGTTCCCTTCCAGCAATATCCAACAACAGTAAAATAAACCTCTTCCAGTTTCCCCCTGTGATAAGTGAAGTATTTAGAAACAGTATATTTATATAACATACTCTTTCTTCACCTCCGTACACTTGTAGGTTTAACTTTAGTTTAACTCTTTTTCCAAAAATGCCCATTAAACAAAGTTAAACATATTGTTGTTGTAAATTATTTTGTCAATGTTTAATCGGATAGTGAAAATCTGATGTTGTGACAGCCCTAATGGTCGCAATTAAATTGTCACTCACTATGTGGTCTGTTGAGGCCATCTGGTATGTTGTTGTCACTAACAACCTTCAGGATTTACAGAGTTATTCGTTGAACTCTGCATTTCTAAAATGCCTGGAAAGGAAACCTTGTTAACACAGTTCACCTGAAATGTATGTGAACACTTACACCCTTAAAGCTGAAAATCACTCAACCTCTAAGTCACAGTTTAAGAAGCCTGGAGTAGACCCAAAATAATTTCAAAACTGCAAATGTTTCCCCGCTGAGGGACTAATATAGGATTATCCTATATTTTCTTATCTTAATGTGTGGCAGCTGGAGGTCTCTCTCCAGCTCATAGCTTCAGGCAGACGGAGACTGAGGACACAAGCTCAGCCCACAATAACCTTCTCTGTCATATGAGAAAAAGGTCAGTTCTGGTAGAGAACTTGGTCTACATTCAAACCCTGGAGCTCAAATTCAATTTCACCAACTGCATGATACAAAATCTAATCTTTCCATTGCCATTTAAGCGGGGAAACATCTCACACTGGACACTCAGGTGCTGTATGTGTGACTTTATTTTCTACTTATGGACCGCAGGCACATTCTGAAATAAATTGATTTATAACATCATTTTTTATGAAAAGATTGTCTAGGTGCAAAAAAAGCATACAAATGTATAAGCTCTGACTTATATAAACCCCTGGCCTCCAATCATTTTGCCAAGAGGCTCCCAGGCGAGCTTGCTCCTTGAGAGAGGCATCTCAGGTAAACTGGTAACCCCAATGCGATGTCATGTATTCATCGTATTATATTAAGAAATGTGCCCTTTGGCACTTCCTAATTGTTATTCTCGCTATGGTGTCAAAATATAGACTTGATCCTAAATTGGATGCTAAACAAAGGACATTTTATTTAAATGGGTCTGAAGGTTATCAAATATAACCCCATATCAAATACATTGTTCACAGAATGCACAGCTGCAAATGATTCAATAAAGAAAAAGGTCCAAAAACAGAAATGATGTTTTGCCTGTTACATTGGACTGACCTATTATAATGAGAGTGAAATGAAATAAAGTGAAGATGAAAAGAAACTTGTGACAGTGGCATGCTCCATTTTGTCTTCCCAAGATTGTAATAGCCAGTGTTAACTCTTAAATAGACAAACCTTATCAAACTAATAATACAAAAAATTCAATTTAGCAAAACATTTAAGAAAGACATTACTAAAACTCTTATGATATAAATAAAACAAGCTCTTAAATCAGAAGTGACCTCCTATTAGTATAGACAGTAAAAAAGGCATTATGAAAATGAAAAGAAAGTAGCATTGGGAAATATATTTTAAAAGAGTCTTTGAAAATATGCATTTCTAAGTAAAATAAATAACTCAACTCAATGTTTCGAACAAAACATTCCTGGCAAGAGTTTTTATTCTAAACTCAAATCTACCAGACATGTTGTGTAAGGTGAATGTCAGGGACAATCTACTTACTGCTAACTCTGAACACTGACCAAGAAAGATATTACATAGATGTTTAAATACATAAAGAAGTAAGTTTATTTTCCTGGACTGAAAAAACTGACAGTCTCATTACTTATATTAGTTGGTTATCCTAAATGTAGGTTAAGTTCTCATACCACAGACAATCTGAAAACACACTGAGGTGAAAGAACAAATGGTGTTTAGCTTTTACATGCCACTCACAATTCTTCAAACTTTGTGGCTGAGTATACCACAATTTACACCTTGTTCACCCAAATTCCTTAATTAAAAAGCTAAGACAACAAACATGGGATCTTAAAGCAATACAATCCCATCGTGTATCAGAGTTTCAGATCCTTCAAAAATTACCTAAGCATGTATTTTCATTTGCATAAGGGTAGTTTTAACTTAAGAATTTCATAGATTTAAATAAGTATTCATTCATGCAGAAACAGAGCAGTTTGAGTCCCACCTTGGGGGTCCATTTGTGGTCTTTGACACTGTCTAACTGTCAAACATCATGTGTGACTAGAACACTTTAATGCATGTAAAGTCCTAGAAATGTACCTCAAACATAATCCTTATCCCTCCTGTCATCAGTCCCTGTTGTTCTTTATTCTGTACATGTGTCCTGTCTCACTACAAAGAGGAAGCACAAAAGGGAAACATCCTCCCAATGGGGGGGTTTAGCGTATCAGTCCGAATTGTAAAGGTTAGGGTGAGAGTAGATAATAATAATACATTGTATTTGTAAAGCACCTTTCATTGCTAAAAGCAATCCCAAAGTGCTACAGGAGGCGTAAGAAACAAACAAAAGTTTAATCAAAGGCTTTTTTTAAAAGAACGTTTTTTAGTTGCAATAGTCAAGCCTTGAGGAAACGAAGGCATGGACCAGTTGTTCAGCACCTGACAGGAGTTTTGCAATGTTCCTGAGGTGGTAGAAGGAGGTTTTGCACAGGTGTTTGATGTGGGTGTCAAAGGTCAGATGTCGGTCAAATCTTACACCCAGGTTGATAACTGATGTGGAGAGGGGTATGTTTTGGCCAGAAAAGGTGATGTGGGTTATGGGGGATGACTGGACCTGGTTTGGGGTGCCAACTAAAATAGCCTCTGTTTTGGAGCTATTTAGCTGCAGGAAGTTGTGTTGCATCCAAGCCTTTATCTCCTCAATGCAGGTGTTAAAGAATGTTGATGGGACCGGTGATGATGATGGTGACAGTGAGGATGCATGTGGGATAGGGTCTGTCTTTATATATAGCTGCGTGTCATCAGCGTAGCGATGGAATGATATTCCATGCTGGCTGATGACACGGCCAAGGGGCAGAGTGTACAGCAGTGACCACCAACTGGCGGCCCGCGGGCCACATCCGGCCCGCCAGACATTCTCATCCGGCCCGCACGACGGGGGTGACTGCGTTCGCCCCCCACCCATTTTTTTTTTTACAACGTCTCGTGAGTAAGGTGCAGTACCGGAGTCCAACAGAGAGGCAGCAGCTGCGGGACAGTAGACTGCGTACTGCGAAACCTTCCCTGCCTTGAAGAAGAAGTGATCCTTCGTTGTGAAGAGTCTGCTTCGTGCGTGCTCCGCACCACAGCAGTAGCCCCGCTGTGACAGAGTCCAACAGAGAGGCAGGAGCTGCGGGACAGTAGCCTAGAAGCAGGGTTGGGTTGTGGTTGTAACGGAATACATGTAACGGTGTTACGTAATCAGAATACAAAAATCAAGTAGGCTAACTGTATTCAGCTGGCGTTACATTTGAAAAACGAGTAATCTGATTACAGTTACTTTCGTAAACCTGAAGTGAATACATTTTGGAATACTTATTGGAATTATTGGAGGAAAAGTTTCCTCACAAAATGTAATATTCATTACCGGGAGAACTGTGTGCACACTGCACAGCGCTGCAGCATGTCTGTGAGCGAGAGAGAGATTTAGGCCCAATCCCAAACCACTCCCTCGACCCTACCCCTCCGTGACGGAGTGAACTCCGTCTGTAGGCACACTCGCAGCTGAATGAAGTTCCCTCCATTAAGGGTTAAGGGTATAAATACAGCGGCAAGCTTTGGGACGGCCTCAGGGGCGGACTGGCCATCGGGACGTTCGGGACGTTTCCCGATGGGCCGGTACTGAAGTGGGCCGGTCGGATAATTCACTAGCCCCCCCCCCCGTTGACAATTTACTAGCGGTACCAAGGTGGGCCGGCGGTACCGAAGTGGGCTGGTCGATAGTCCCGGGCTGATTTGTAGTCCCAGTCCGTCCCTGGACGGCCTCCCCTCTCTCCGGCAGAAACAGGAAATGCCGTAACTGTATGTAACAACGGTTTCAAATCAGCATCTCTTAGACAAAAAGTTAAAATTAATAACTCAAATAAAACTCCAAACATCTTTCATTGTGTTTCAAAGCTCTTTTACTTTTAAACCTGATGTTTATAAGCTTCTTAGTTTTTGCAACAGTCTGTAAATATACACAATTTTAGAAAAATCTAATGTAATCTTGGTAAATCAAATGAACACGTGCAGATTTCTAAATACATGTTCACAAAGGCATGTTTTAGTTAAGGCAACATATTAATTATCGTTTACAAAAATAACCACATGGAACTCACATTTGTATGATGTTGTTTCCTCCATGCCCGAAAAACGGTTGCACACCTGTGAGTTAGATTATCAAGCCTGCATCCATGCAAACTCGCTGTCGGAGGCTTTTATAACCCACTACCCCTCCGCCCTGATTGCTTTGGACCAGCCCTCAATGTGGCGGACCCTCCGCGTGAACGCGCAAACGGAGGGGTAGGGTGTAGGGGTAGGGTCTAGGGGGCGGTTTGGGAATGGGCCGCAGGCAGCGTGTCTGTGAGGCCCCGCCCCCGCACGCAGATGAGAGAAAATATATTGAACGTTAGAAACGGAGATGGTTAGATAACATTTATGTAGCATTTCTTTATTGTCGAAATGATGACATTTCATAACGGGATCAAATCAAAGTAAATGGCCTGCTGCTGCTGAATGCATGGGGCAAGTGACTGGAAAACGTTTTAAAAGTTATTACATCGTTTTAATAAATAATAATGATAATTCATTCTATTTAGGGGCGCCTTTCAAAGCACCCAAGGACACCTTACAATACATAACATATTCCAAGGAAAGGTTTTAAGACAGTACAAAGAATGCAGTTCGGGTGATGTTTTTTATGTGTGGTGCAGATGAGAGGGAGCTGTCCAGAATGACACCAAGATGTTGTGTTTCAGTTCTTGATAAGCCATTAAAACAGTAAAATAAGTGTCTCCTGTTCACCAAAACATACCTATCTGTTATGGAAAAATAAAGTATTCTAAAAGTAATCTGAATACGTTAAGACACGTAACTGTAACTGTATTCTGATTACTTTCAGAGCATGTATTCAGTATCCATAACTGATTACATTTACAAAGTAACCCTCCCAACCCTGCCTAGAAGTGATCCTTCGTTAGCGTGAAGAGTCTGCTAAGCAGACATTTTGGCCCTTGGACAAATGTAGTTGGTGATCCCTGGTGTACAGGGTGAACAGAGTGGGCCGGAGGACCGACCCTTGAGGGACACCACAGGTGACAGGGTGTGTCTGGGACCTCGCACCTCCCAAGGAGCCGTACTCTATTCTTCCAGACAGGTAGGACTGGAACCAGCTCAGGGCGGAGTCAGAGAGTCCGATGGTGTATTGGAGGCGCTGAAGGAGGATGTTATGGTCGACAGTGTCGAATCAAAAGATTTATGATCAAGGGTCAGGGCCACAAGTCTCAACCTGGGCAAGAGGTCCAAATTATTTTTCTTATACTGTTTTCCTTGAATGAACCTGTATTTACCCTCTGTCTTTAACCTGTTAAGCCCTGAGCCTGTTTTTCAGGTCTCAGGCTCGAAAATGACATTCCCAGAACAAATGACCATATCTTCCCTTCTAAAAGGGTTAAATTAATAATATTTTTTCTCAAAGCAAGGTTACACCTGTGAGTTGGATGTAGAAGTGTCAGAATCAATATAGATGTTTTCATTTTAAAGTAAATTCAGATTGAACACAGTAAAACATTTTAAATTATTGTGTCCGTCCAACGTCCAACCCCAGTCTGCTCTGCTCTCTCAGTTTTCCATCAGTCTCCATCATCTGACCCCTCAGTGTCCCTGCACTGTCACTGCAGTGTGCGAAAAAGTGCACGTCCCACCGTCCGGGACGTGTTATTTACAATATCGGACAAGTAGATCTTTCAATTGACTTGTCCGGCGGACAAGTGACGTTTTTCGCCCTCATTTATTGACAAATTATTGATAACTTCAGTTGACAAAAGGCAGAACTCATTCGCAAATTGTACGTGTCCGCAATTGTTCGTTTAGAAATGTTAGTTTCGGTTCTGCTTGTCGATTCCTAGGAAATACATTTCGCCGCTGTCTGTACTGTTAGACGGGGGCGGGGCAGGGCGTGGTGGGGCGGGAAGCACAGTGGCAGGGTTGGGAAGCGAAACTCGGTTCCGTGTAAGAACAAATAACAATTGTCCGGTCCCGGGATTAATAAGAGTTGTGAGGACAGGAGGCGAGGCCGAGCCCCGCGGACCGCAGCTCTCTCTCTCTATGCTCCGGATCAGCTGATCGCTGCACGGTGCAGCTCAGCGTCTCTCTCTCTCTTTCTACACACAGCGGATCCGCTGCCCGTTTAACAGCCTCATCTTTGTCAAACTTTCTTATGTTGTTTCTCTAACACGTAATGAAGGTTATTACGCGTTTTAGCTCCTGTGTTGTTAATATTGACCGCCATTTCCTTTATGAAGTAAAGCAGCCTCCCTGTCTGTGTCCTCGCGCTGTCCTCACATCCCCGGACCCCCAGAATCGGAGGAGCACAGGGATGTCAGTATTGTTTATGAAGCAGGGTAAAGAAAGTAAATTATTGAAATGAAAATACTATTTATTTACTTTTACAAACAGTGAGCAGCTGGGCAGCTGCATCATGTGTATTGCAGGACATGTGTAAGCATGCAAGCATCTTTGAGTTGTAGAAAAGCGCTAGGCCTATAGGCTATACATATAATGTATTATTATTATTATTATTGGGCCTATGTGTTGGACATGTGTGGTTGGACTCTGTCTCACAGGCAGGTTGCAGTGTAACATCAGAGGACCCTGGGCCAATTGTACATTCTCAAACTGCACCACTTGGAACTAACTAAACAATGCAGAGATTATTTTTATATAATTGTATTCAATAACCGTAAGAAATTAAACAGTATGATGTGATTTGTAAATAGGAATACAGATTTGACTTAATGTTTTCATGAATATATTTTTCTCCCAGTTTGTCATGGGACTTATTTTTACCCTCTCAAAGAACCGGAATCGAGAACCGAAAATAACCGTAATCGAAAAGCAGAACCGGAATCGTTAAAATCCAAACGATACCCAACCCTATGTGTGATGCAGTAAAATCTTACCGCTCACTTACGTTAGCGGTATCGTAAAAAACGTGGGAAAATGTAAAATACGATGGCGAAGAAGAAGATTCCAGTGGCCCCAATTTTTGTCCATTCTGGACAAGTGAAAAATGTATTCGGACAAGTAAATTGCCAAAGTCACTTGTCCATGGACAAGTACTCTCTAAAAACTTTTTCTCACACTGTCAGCCTGGGAATGACTGTGACAGCACTATTTAACCCACTCTTACCCCTCGATTCCACCGGGTCCGTCTGCGTCGCGTAACGGCTGCGCCGCGGTTTTGGTCCGGCCTCCTCCTGCGTCATACCCTACCGGGCACGTTTCAGAAGCATTACGGAAGCGGAGCGTCTTGCCTGTCTGCTCGCAGTTTTTGTTGATTTGGGCATATTTCCTGGGCAGGCTACTTTGTACAGACAAAGTTAATAATAATTATAATATCCCAGTTATAAACGACATGAATCAAAGATGTGTTGCTGTATTTTAGTGGTAAAATCATCCTAATTATTCTATATATATAATTTACACAGTGCCTGTAAACCGGAGGAGAACGCTGGCATTTCTCCTCCTACTTGAAAGACTACGGAGGGATAGGGTCTGCAAAATTAGTTTGTGTGTGTATATATATATATTTAAATATGCTATATATGCTCTGAACGTTCCACTTCCTGCCTGCCCGACATTACCTTACGGCTGCGCCGCGACAAAAATAGGATTCATCCTAATTTTAGAGGAGCCCTGTGCTGAGCCGCTTCTGGGACGCTTCTGAGCCGTAACGCGGCGCGTGTGGTGGAATAGCACCCATTGACTAGAGTGGCCGCTATCCTTGCGGACGCCGTAAAAGCACCACAGACGGACCCGGTGGAATCTAGGGGTTAGACCCTCACATCGTACAAGGAAAAACTTCCAGAGAGAAACCCACAGTTTAAAGGGGAAAATGGGAGAAACCTCAGGGAGAGCAACAGAGGAGGGATCCCTCTCCCAGGACGGACAGACGTGCAATAGATGCCTTGTGTAAATCGAAGAGATAATACATTTTACAGCATAGGTATTCCAAATGTTTGGAAAAACCAAATGTTTGGAAATGCATGTGTCTATAAGAAGAAGATGAATCCACGAGGATGTCAACAATCCTGTGGGAACCATCAGGGAAGTACGATGAGAGTCAGGCAGGGCCGCAGAGACTGGTTCAGCCACGACTCGAAGTCCAGGACTCAGATCCAGTACTCAGGATAGAGGATCCAGGACACACGACCATAGCAACAGGATCAGCCTCGACTCAGGATCCCGGCGTAGATATAGACACAAAAAGGAAATGTGGGGGAAGCTGGGTTAATCGGAACATGAGAGTACAGACAGACAGAAGGAAGAAGTAAGGTGTGTCTCCCGACAGTCCAAGCCTATAGCAGATAAACTAACGTGTCTACATACATGCACTCCCTTAGGATAGGTTGAGGGAAAAGGGTAGCAAGTAAGAAGTAAGAAACAGAGGTGGAGAGGCACAAGCAGGGAGAAAGGACCCCACTGGAACCTCAATTGGAATTGGTGAGAGTTAAGGAGTAGGTCTGTGACTACGTTCCACACTCCTCGGCCGGAATAGGCCTCTCTGCAAGCTGTCACCCTCTAGAACCTCGAGAGGTCAGAGAGGGGAAAGGTTTTGGATAAAGTTTTAAATATAAGATCTAAGTTTTTAGGATTTTAGTGTAAGAACTAAAATGTATAGGTGAAGAGGCACAACGTGTCTACGTCAATGCACTCTTATTAGGTTATCTTATTTTATCACTATAAGCTTTATCAAAAAGGAAGGTCTTAAGCGTACTCTTAAAAACGGATAGGGTGTCTGCCGCCCGAACACAAACTGGAAGCTGATTCCACAAAAGTGGAGCTTGATAAGAAAAGGCTCTGGCTCCCATTGTACTTTTAGAGACTCTAGGAACAACCAACAACCCTGCATTCTTGGAACGCAATGCCCTAGTAGGACAGTAGGGTATAATGAGTTATTTAAGGTAAGATGGCGCCTGCCCATTAAGGGCTTTGTAGGCGAGAAGAAAAATGTTAAATTCTATCCTGTGTTCTATAGGGAGCCAGTGTAAGGCAGCCAGAACAGGAGTAATGTGATCCCTTTTCCTAACTCTAGTTAGTACACGAGCTGCAGCATTTTTTAATCAGCTGAGGCGACTTAACTGACTTTTTGGTACACCCTGATAATAAAGAGTTACAATAATCCAGCCAAGAAGTAACAAATGCATGGACTAGTTTCTCTGCATCGTTTTGAGGCAAGATATGCCTGATTTTTGCAATGTTGCGTAGATGAAAGGCGGTCCTTGAGATTGATTTTATGTGGGCGATAAATCCTGATCAAATATAACACCAAGGTTCCTTACAGTCTCAATGGAGGCCAAATGAATGCCCTCCATAATTAGTATATCTTTAGATAGTTTGTTTCGTAGATTCTTTGGGCCGAGTACAATAACTTCCGTTTTAGCCGTGTTTAACATCAAAATGTTTAAGGTCATCCACGTTTTTAAGTCCTTAAAGGAGGGGTAGGTAAGTTTGAGAAACAGCCTCGAGTGTACAAAAATTCAAAAGTACACAGCCGAAAAGAATCCGCCCCTTCCTTCAGAGCACCTCCTCCAACACACATGAACGTGCACAAGATCATGATAATGAATGTAAAACAAATGTATAATAAAGTTATTGTCAGTGCTTATATTTTTGAAGCTAGCATGTTTGTTTTGTGAAAATATATTACAAATGTTACGTCTAGCTGAGGAGAGCAGGCTGCGGTAACCAAATCAAATCAAGTTTTATTTATATAGCACATTTATAAACGATTTTTGATCGAGCCAAAGTGCTGTACATATAATAAAAATAGCCTACAGTAGGGACACTTTACATTAAATACAACAGCACAGATTATTCAGAATATCAATATGAGAAAAACGACACCCTCTATCCTTAGAACGTAACGTTACATATCAGGCAAAAAAAAGGTTATCAATACTACACAGCCCAAGTTGGTTTTGAATGTTTATTTGAAATATTTAGCGTATTCATCTATCATGTTTGTCGACGAACGAAATGCAGTACCTAATTACCTAGCTACGCTAGACAGCGTCTGCTAAATGAGTAAATATAAATGCTATGCTACCTAGCGTTTGTTTGTTATTATCGGTGACACATTGGGACACAGGGGAGAGCAACATACAGTTCAGCTATGCTGCATACAGACAATTTGTTGTGTGGCAATATGGAGCCCTGGGACAGGGTCACAGAGTGATTATTCCCAGTTGCTGTGTCTGGAAGATACGCGACCGGTACCCAGATCCACATATAAGCTCACAACAGTGCAAGAGAAAAAGAGTCGAGCATGGCGTCAGCTCCGGCCCGGTGTGCTCCATAAGTAGTCGCCATCGTTGAAAAGCAACTCCGATATTGACTCTGGTTTGACTTCTCCTAGTTTCCACTTTCTTTTTCTTCATAATTTGCTGCATTACAGTTCTTCTTTTGCGACCTGTAGGCGATGTTGAAGCAAACTCTGCCATGGTGAACGTGTCCTCCTGCAGCGGCTCAGACTGACCGAGGAGCTCACGGGAAACACGCCCAATGCAATGACGGCGCGCGCAAGTGCACGAGTGTGTGTGTGTGTGCACGAGATTGAAGGCTGACAGACAGGTCGGCCAACCAGTTATTTTAGCCGGCCCGGCTAAAATAATTGGTCGTAGTTTTTACAGTACTACGGCTTCCACAGATGATTTTGTTTTATGGATTTTTTTTTCAAAGCACTTGCATATGCATTGCTATCAGGATATTAAGAGCATTCCATGGAATATAACAAAAAGTGTATCTCGAGCCGGTTTCTCAAACTTACCTACCCCTCCTTTAAGGCAGTATTGAATTGTATTTAGGTGATTGGTTTCATCAGGCTTGATGGATAAATATAGTTGAGTATCATCCGCATAACAGTGGAAATGTAAAGAATGATTCCTTATAATATTGCCTAGTGGAAGCATAGTGTGAACAAAATAGGTCCAAGCACTGAGCCCTGTGGCACTCCATGGCTAACTTTGGTTTGCATGGAAGATTCATCGTTGACACACACAAACTGAGAGCGTTCAGACAAATAGGACCTACACCAGCCTAAAGTAGTTCCCTTTATGCCAACTAAGTGCTCTAGTCTTTGCAATAGGATATCATGGTCGACAGTATCAAATGCAAGTGACACTGACAAGAATCTGCAAAATTCATAAGTCTTCATTCTTAAAATGTGATGAAACAAAATGGTTTGCTTGCTGGTTACCAAATTCAGACTAGACTAAACTCACTGGCTCAATTTCAAATCTGGCATTGACACCCTCTCCATACCAACTTCCACCCGTTTGCAAATTCCCATGGAGGGTCCACAATATTAGGTGCAAAACCAACTAGTGGGGAGGGGACGTTGGTTATTAAACCCCCAAACAGTGAGCCTGCATTGGTCCTGACCTACCAGCTGCCCTACCTGACCATGTGCAATACTGTGTGTCATGATAAACTGTGATCAAGTAGTTCCATGCAAACATTGAATAGTAAACTGCGCACAAATAGACATTTATACAGAACTTGAACATTGTATTAACATTTTTACTTACTCGTATATATATATACCCATGTGGAGTGTAGAAAAGGATAGACTTGTTCATTTCATTGTATATTTACAGGGACTATTGCAAAAAACAAAAACATCAGATTTAAATATTAAAATATGTTTGCAGAAGATTAATGCTGCTATCGATTATTATTATTTTTTGAAATTATTTTTTGTCGAAGAGATTCAAAAAAATATTGAGGTGGGAGAAGTAATCAGATCTTGTACTCATTATACAGATTGGCACATTTCAGAATAATATATTATTTGTTTTGATTATGGTTATTTATGCATTTAAGTGTTATTAATGCTGGTAAAGGTGCAGCTAGCTTTAATGACTTTGTATACTGCAGGGTAGATTGTGAATTTACTCCAGGTGGAACTAAAGTCTGATTTAAGAGTTGATTATATTTCACATCATTAATCCAAATCTGTAAAGTAACTAAAGGTACACAATAAATGTAGTGGAGTAAAAGTACACCAGAACTTGAGTAAATCTACTTAGTTACTTCCCACCTCTGCGAGAAATGCATATTATTTAACCCTCTACATGAAAGAAGAGGCCTCATGCAGCTGAGAGTGAGACTACAGAGTGCAGCCTGCCTCAGAGAGAGAGAGGGGGGGTGTCTCTGTCTGGGTCTGAACATAGGGCAGGGGCGGACTGGGAGGAAAAAGTGGCCCGGGGATTAATTGACAGACAGGCCCACTTAATGCGCGGCATGTATCGGCCGGCCGGCGACGAAAGTATGTTTCTTAACAAAAAACCCTATGCATTTTATGTTATTTTGGACCATTATTCATATAGTAATGACATTACCTGAGCCCTTGAGTTGCCTAGAGCAAAATAGTTACAGCATATATTTATTGATTTTAATGTTAACAGATCATTGATGCAATAACATTTGGACCCAATTTGCCTGACTTGACATGGAATAGAACATGGGCGTAGGAAGCATCCTCAATGTGGGTGAGACAATTTAACGGGGTGTGGGCAGGTAGTGTACCTCACCTCCTCTAGGGGGGTCCGGGGGCTAGTAAGGCCCCGGGAAGATTTTTTTTTAAATGTTGAAGTTAAAGTGCCTGTGAAGTGCATTTTTTTGGGCCAAAATGAAATGGCAGTTTCATTCCTTACATATCATTGTGCCTGTTCATGGGTACAATACTTTTTTTAGGAAGTGCGAGGGACGAGATAAACACCGCTAAACATCGCAAGTTTTTCATCGCCGTCTGAGCCTACCTGAAGCAGCTGTGACATCACAAGATGAACCCAGTTGTGATTGTAAACATGGCGGAGACTTCGG
>CALSBZ010029110.1:0-33847 GCA_943591055.1 Gobionotothen gibberifrons
TATCAGTATGTAGTGTCTCTACTTTAAAGAGTCCTCTCCTGCTGATGTTCAGGTGTATATCAGTATGTAGTGTCTCTACTTTAAAGAGTCCTCTCCTGCTGATGTTCAGGTGTATATCAGTATGTAGTGTCTCTACTTTAAAGAGTCCTCTCCTGCTGATGTTCAGGTGTATATCAGTATGTAGTGTCTCTACTTTAAAGAGTCCCTGGGAAACAGAACCATTAACTTTATTATTAGAGAGAGAAACACTCTCTATATTATTAGAGAGTGATTCTCTAATAAACACTCTAGGTTCTGTTCTTGCACTACTTTTCATTTTGTATTTGTATATTTTAGGAAACATGTTGCATTGTGGGAGAAGCTCAGGTCAGAATCATTTCATTGCCATTTCTACTGTAGCTCATGAGCATATGACAAGACATTTGAGATGATATGCTGTCCTCCAGCTGCTAGGACATATATATGAGAGAGCTATTTTTGTGATACATCGCTATTGATATGGATTTAGAGTGCATATTTGAGACTTCCAAACAGTAAACAAAAACGTAATTTATGAGTGTTTTTAGCAGAGCCATATAATGTCCTTGTGATTCTGTTGATTATTACCCGTCTGTATTATGTTGCAGCTCAGATGAAGTTGGATTGATGGCAAAGGGAGAGGGACTGAAGTGAGAGTGAAAACACAAGGTACGTTTCAAATAGGTCAGCAATTTCCCATCCTAGAGGTTGCTAGATGTATCTAACCCAGTGGTTTTCAAACTGTGTTAATTATTTTCTCCTTTTAGCTTTGTGAAGCACCTTGAGATGACGTTGTTTTTAAAGTGTGCTATATACATCAAATGTATTATTATTATTATTCAATTGTAAACAAACACTGCTCGAACATATCTCATTGGTCAGAGAGCTGTGCGCATAATGATGACTTTTGCAACATCCCACTTGTGTGAGAGGCTTTTTCTGCTGTTGCTGCCATCAAAACGAAATACAGATCAAAGCTGAACATTGACAATGAACTGAGAGTGGCAGTCTCAAAACAACAGCCCCGTTTTGAGAAGATCAATATAGATGGGAACCGGGTTGGGGGGTCCCGAAAATATTTCCAATACCCAAGGGGGTCCCGACTGAAAAAGTTTGGGAACCACTGATCTTTCTCCTGTCTCCCTCTCAGCACAAGAACCCCAGGGGGATTCAATGGAGCCTGAAGGCCTGCAATGAGACCCTCACCCTGAGCCTAAGTCTCAGCTCCCAGAGTTCTGCAAGCCTCTCCCTGTTCCTTATTTTGATTAAACAGACGTTAAGCTTCCCGACGGTGTGGTCTTCGTTTTGTGAACAATATGATTACCTCACATATTGTGTTGTTGTTGTCTTTTGTGATAGCTAAATTGCTCCTGCTGACTTGAGCCAGCCATTCTTTCCTCCTCTCTGTGTCAGCGGGGAAACTTTACATTCATACTCCTTTCTCTGAGCGCTTGGAGCATCCCCCGGCAGCAGCACAGCGAACCATGGGGGAGACGATATGCCAGGACAACACGGAGGAAAAGGCACAGACAAACTGCATGACATGCTATTCAATGTTTATTGAACTCCATTTATTTACATGGATGTTCCTAAAACAACACATTTAACATCATCATCATCATCATCATCATCATCATGCTGCTGCTAGTGCTTTGACTCATTGTGCTGTCAGTTGACCATCATTGATAGGCACCTGTGGGTCTCCTGTCCTTTCTGAAAGTCATAAAGATCACATTAGTACTTTAGATTACTTGTGTCCTCAATTACCATGGATTACTGAAACCACCATGAATTAAAGAAATGGTAGAAATTAATCTAATCAGAATTTTGAAACCTTCCTCCCCTCCCTCTAAATATATCAAACATTAGGATGTGATGCTCCTTACTACCATACAAGTTTAAGAAGATAATATTTGTTTTAAACAATTCAAAGCAATAAACAACAGGCTCTGTAACCAAGGCAACGTTAGCCTAACATGTATATGTTAACAAGGCAGGTAAAATAGCTGTTCACACTATCTATGTATATTTTCTGCTATTTTACTTCTATTTAAGATGTTTACATTTTCGATTGTTTAATTCTAGTCTTTTAACTGCTAATTACCAAACATCGCAGTTCTATCTCCTGTTATTAATGCATTCAAATGTCCAGCCACGAACTTCCGGGAACAATCTGAGTCTCCATGAACCACGTGACGATCAAGCATTTTGGACTTCCAACTCTTCTCTCTATATGGCGCTGCTGCCACCTTTCTGTATTCAAGATGCATTTCTGTCTAATAAGGTGTAGAAGTGGATAATGTGGATCAGCTTGTATAAATATTCCACATTTAATTTGACCATTTATATATATATATATTCTCTTGTTATCAGTTTAAATAACAAAAACATAATTATAAACCCTTCCTAATCATATTGGGTGCTAACGTTCATCCTAAATCCTGGATCCTGAGTCCTGAGTCCTGGATCCTGAGTCCTGGATCCTCTATCCTGAGTCCTGGATTTGAGTCCTGGACTTCGAGTCGTGGCTGAACCTGTCTCTGCGGTCCTGCCTGACTCTCATACTACTTCCCTGATGGCTCCCACAGGACTCTTGACATCCTCGTGGATTCATCTTCTTATTATACACAGATGCATTTCCAAACATTTGGTCTACCTATCTTGTAAATGTATTATCTTTTCGATGTACACACGGCATCTATTGTCCGTCCTGGGAGAGGGATCCCTCCTCTGTTGCTCTCCCTGAGGTTTCTCCCATGTTCCCCTTTAAACTGTGGGGTTTCTCTGGAAGTGTTTCCTTGTACGATGTGAGGGTCTAAGGACAGAGGGTCTAAGGACAGAGGGTCTAAGGACAGAGGGTCTAAGGACAGAGGGTCTAAGACTAAGGACAGAGGGTGTCGTATTGTCATACTGATATTCTGTACAAACTGTGAAGTCCACTGAGACAAGTGTAACATTTGTGATATTGGGCCATATCAATAAACATTGATTGATTGAATAATCCATCAGCAGTTTAAGATCTTTCTGAGACCTTGAGATGTTTGTGATTTCGACCCTGTTCAAGATTCAAGGCTATTATTGTCATGTGTACATAGCTACAGTGTAGATATATCTGAGGTCACAGGCTCCTCCTACAGAGCAACAATACAACAGATAAAATAGAATATAATAGAAATAGTGCAGAATCGTCTATAAAAGTAATTGGAATTTTGATAAATTGCAGACGGATGTATGTTCTTCCAAAAGTGCAGGTGTTTAACAGTCTTATGGCCAGTGGGATGAAACTGTCTGTCAGAATCAGAATCAAGTGTAGCAACGCAGTGTGGCACAGTGGAATAGTGCGTTGGTGTTGGGATCAGGGGGTCACAGCCAGGTTCAAACCCCACTGCAGTCAGCATGTCGTTGTGTCCCTGAGACACTTCACCCCAAAGTGCTCCTGTGAGGATTGTCCACAGTATTGAGTATGTAAGTCGCTTTGGATAAAAGCGTCTAACAAGTGACATGTAATGTAATGTAATGTAATTGCCAGGTACGTTTACACTTACAAGGAATTTGCTTTGGTATCTGGTGGTGCGAACATAAACAATTAAAAAAAAGAAGTAGGTACAAAATATGTTTTTTTAAGAAACAATTTAGCATTGCAATTTAGGATGCTAAAGACAAGTATTTATACAAATAACCTTAAAAGTAAAATAAACACTAAAGACAATGAGTTGGAGTTTTGGATTGAGGAGCAGAATCCAACCAAAAATAAAAATATTAAATTATATTTATTAACTCTGTTCTTCTTACATAATACAAAGTCTCCGTGACCCAATGTCTGACATCTCTTTGAGACTTCTTTGTTTCCTGATTTCTGTTTTTAGAGCTTCTCTTTCTTGTCTGTTTATTCTTGATGATAATACTTTTCTACTTTTACTCAAGAACAAGATCTGAGTACTTCTACTTTTACTCTAGTACAAGATCTGAGTACTTCTACTTTTACTCAAGTACAAGATCTGAGTACTTCTACTTTTACTCTAGTACAAGATCTGAGTACTTCTACTCAAGTACAAGACCTGAGTACTTCTACTTTTACTCAAGTACAAGATCTGAGTACTTCTACTTTTACTCAAGTATAACCAAATGGAGTGATTGATATATTAATTGTATTTCTGATTGAATACTGAAACTCTTCAAATGTAATTGCATTAAAGAAAAACAACTTCTGTTTGTTGTGAATGTTTATTTTCTTAAAACCATTCCTGACATTTCTCTTCACGCTTTTCTCCAAATGTGACTTAGAGAATTAAATCCTAATAAAAGCTGAACTGTGTGACAGTGAGATAATGCAAGACAGTGAATTAAATGATAGATTTATGATAATTAAAACACAGAAACAATGACATACTGAGTTAATAAAAGCATATTTACACAGAAAAATATGACTTTCAAACAGTTTCATTGCCTTTTACACTCTCACATTTCCCAGTAACAACTTCAACTCACATTTGGATCACAGCTGTTCACATTACAGTGCCATCTCATATTTAATAATGCCTTAAACCTTAGACAAGGTGGTGGTGGGCAGCTACATGGGGATGCTGCGGATATTCTCCCCAAACGTCAACAAGACCAGCGAGGGAGGTCCGGCTTAAAAACGCATCATCCAGGTGGAAGTGGGCAAGTGTGTCTCGTCAGCAGAAACTCTGGGAGAAGGCCATCAAAGGGTTAAAATAGATTGCCTTATGGTGGAGGTTAATATGCTGTATGTTTAGGTGAGGAATGGAGAGAGTCTACTGGTCAAATGTAAATCATGTGCTTACTATGGGGTGCTCTCAATGGAGGATGGAAAATGACATAAATATATAAAAACAATATCAAAATGAAATGATTAAATACGGGTAAGGGAAAAAATAATAGAATAATTGTTGGTATAAACGAATGTACAGATTATAAGATTCGTTTTTCGTGAGTAGTATATTGTAGTATATCTGTAATGGTATGTTGAAGGTGCTCTTCCGAGAGTATCCTCAATTAACCTTCAAATAGCACAGCAACAATGGATCACTGAAGGACAAACAAGAGGAGGATGCAGAGAGAGGAAGAGCCCGTGTGTTTCAACCGTCCCAAGTAACGGACATTAAAGGGGACCTCATACAAAATGCACTTTTTGATGTCTTTTATACATCAACATGTGTCCCCGGTGTGTCCCCGGTGTGTCGGGGAACTCACGCAGCGTCAGAAAATAAAACCCTCTCTCTTTTCCTCCGTACCCAAATCTCTAAAAACGGGGGAACAACGGAGCTGATCCAGATTTGCGTCCGATATGACGTAATATCTGAAATGTGGACCCACGGCCCAATCAGAAACATTGCTATCAGAAACAATGCCCGACTGTTTTGGACGTAATATGGTCGGTGTTTACATTAGCATCGCTAACACTCGGAGCTAACCTGTACTGGAGAGCATGTGTGTGAAGAAGCAGGAAGTAAAAAGGAACTCACCTTGTGGTATAACCGGCAAGAGAGAAAGCCTTTGAGCTCCATACTGTTTCAGAAAGGATCCTTGATAATCCATGATATGGCGTTTCATCACGGCAGTATTTAGTTTAGACAGTAGCTGCCGGGTCCCGCATGAGCTCAGACCCCTCCTTTTTAAAGCTTTATACCCCAAATCAGCACTTTAGAAACAGGAAGTGAAATAGAGGCATGGCTAGAATGGGTGATCTGTTTGGTATTTTGAGCAAAACACTTCATAGACATGTTTTTTATATATTTTATATATCTGAGACCTATGCTACTGCCTAAAAATAGCATGATAGGTGACCTTTAAGATAAGAAGGGTTTACCATCAGGATGTCAAACATTATTCACAACTGTAAATGTATTATCTCTGCCCGGGTGTTGTAGTTGGGTATTTGTTGTTGTCAGTCCCCTCAGGAGTGAAAGCTTCATGCTGTCTCCGTCCATATAGTCAGGTGATTCATCTAAAACTAGATGCATTCAAAACATGTGATAATAACATTCAGGTCAGAATCAGAATCCCTTTATTAGTCCCACAGAGCGGACATGTACATTGTTACAGCAGAAAAGAGCCAAAGACAGATTAATGTTAACTAAAGCATGAATAAACATTTATTAAAGATTAATAGAGGAGGAGGTTAGGTCCACTCCCCACTTGTAAAAAAGATGCCGTGCACTGTGTGTGCGTGTGGAGTGTTGCAGTAGAACATTCCACTGTAGCGCGTGGTGTCTTAATGGGAAACCCTACATGTTTGAGCTATGAAACGTCAAGCTACCCCATAGCACCCCCAAAAGAAAATCTCTGGCGCCGCCACTGCTTAGTGTAAGGTATGACCGGGAACATGAGGGAAAAATAGTCACGTGTGATTAATGCAGTCGGGGTGATTCACGCAAACATGTCATCATTTAAAACTGTTCTTCCTCTTCTCCGTAGACGTTCTTCTGACTGATTCCAAAGATTTGAGGGACAGAAATGGCAAACGAACCAAATGCAGGATTACGGGTCTGAATGCACTGCCTGATGGTTAACTATATCCCCTCATGGACCTGGAAGATAAACAGAGAAAATACTCTAGTTATATAACCAACAATCACTTTAAACAGAGATCTCTTCAAACATGACTAATAAGTTAGACAAAAGTTCAATGTGATGTAAAGAGATATTTATATTCCTCAGCTTTCCCAGTGGTGGGTTTATTTATTTAAAATATATCAGTTGCAACATTTCCTTATTCAAATGTCAAAAAACGATTACCCTATGGTATTTATACATTCTTTTGGAGTTGTGTACATCCAATACCTGTTCTTTCACTCAAGTGAAAAGCTAGCATCAGGCTATAAAGGACCTCCATCACAGTCACATGATTTAACATCACAGCCAATGAGGAGATGAGTTTCTCCGTGATCAGCGTGACGACGTTATTATGAGTTTAGCCACTCGTTAGAACCGCCTGTTTAAAGACACTCTTGGAGCTTTATATTATTTCATTATTTTCTGGCTGTTTTTGTGTATAGTGAAGGTATTATTATTTAGTGTCGTTATGGAAGTGAGTTAAAGTAGTTGTTATGCTTTCATTTTGAAGGCATGTTTGGGCACTGGGTGATCAGAGCACCTGGTGTGATTGTATATATGGGAGACAGGTGGAGGTGGGAGTAGAGCACTAGTAGGCATGTGTCTTTTAACCAGGGTGATACCATGGATGTTTAATAAGAACTGGATACAGCGTGGGAGGCGGGGTCTCGTTCTTTCCTATGAGAGCTGCTCATTGGCGCATGAAGACAAAATGGCCCAACTTTTGAGAGAGCGAAACGTCACAGATTACCCAGCATGCCTGGCTGTCAGAGCAGAGGCCCCCGTATGTGCGCTCACAGAGCATGCACCCCTTAAGCCCCGCCCCCGAGATCCCACTCTCAGCCCACTAGAATGAATGGAGACAGAAAATAAATCTAGATTCGGCTTTTAGTGCATTTTACAACTTTAAAGACCGAATGATTCTAATAAGGGCTATCATATAGTTCATACTGGGTAGTTTATTTATTTAAAAAAAATTACCCTCTGATTTACAGATGTCTCTTTTCCCATGTTAGTCAATGGGGAAAAGTATTTCTGGGCCGGGTGACGTCACGACTGAAGTTGCAGTAACGCCGTTTGGACACAACGGATATTGGGCACAGAGTCTGGCGCACTTCCTGGGGGCTCGGGTGATACAAGCCACAAGGAAAGCCATAAAAAAGGGCTGAAGGAAAGGAATCGATAGGAAAGCTGTCCATTGTACTTTTGTTAATGATATTGGCCATGCGTAACATTCAACAACTGGTGCCTCAGATGTTATTTTAAGTTCATTATCTGTTTTATTTCTATATGATTTCGGCCGCTTCAGACACATATAAGCCTCAACATTCAGAAGTGTGGTATTTATTGGATATAAGTATGTCTAACGTTAACATTTGTCTTAAAATGTTGTTAATCACATTATTTCAAGCCTCAAACCAAATACACATTTGACTTGAAGACAAAGGAACAGGAAGTGCAGAAATGTCATTTCAGGGATTTAGGATTTGTTCCTGTGGTCGCTCGCTGCCATGGACGCAGGAAGGGGGGGTGCTGAGGGGGCTGCAGCACCCCCATCTGTTGGCGGAGAGTTGTAGCTGCAACGCCACAAAGTTACTATTTTTGAGTTAGCATTTTAGTGTAAGCAGTGTATAAAAAGCTTCACTATATAAGAGAAAGTGATAATGCGGTGTGCAACAACTGGCGAAAGGCAGGGGAAACATTTAGGGAGCATGAGAAGTCCCATCAACACATAGGCCATCAACAAACTGGAAGCATTAAAACGAACACCGATGAATGCGCTGCTCTCACAAGCTGTTGCTAAAGACCAAATGACTGCATTTAATATGACGTTATTATGCAGGGCCGCCCCTCCCTACACGCGGGTCACGCAGACTGCGTGGGGCCTCACCTTGCGGATGGGGCCTCATCTGAAGCACAAAAGTGGCGCACCTACAGTGTAAGCGCGCCACAGTTTCGCCGCTGCGAGGCTCCCCCCCCCCGCACCCCCAACTCTGACTGACCTCCCGCGTCCCTGCTCGCTGCCATCAGTGTGTGGATAAAAAGTCAAACATAAAAGGCTGCTGTTATTTTGCAGCTTACAGAATGAATGAGAAAGTTGATTGGTGTATTGGTATTCACACAGATTCCATTCAATCACTATATTTAATTTCACTTTTCAAGGGATATTCTACGCATCATTTGTTTGTGGGACAGTATCAGAACCGAACGCAGTTCTTGAGCAAAACGTTTCAATCTGTTAAACTGTCACTGGAAACAAAACATGTAAGTTTTATGGGTTTATTTTAACAATGTGATCGCATGATTCCTTCAGGTATTATTGCAGATCTGCTGTAAGCTAGCTAGCTAACCTTGTCCTTTCAGATATACTGACAAAACACTTTATACTGTTATATATCTTTATAATATCTACACTTTTTAGTGTCCGCCTTTCAGTTTAGTTTTGAGCTTCTTGCAGCGTTTTCTTTTGACAGCGGTTCGTTAATGTAGGGCAGTGACCACCAACTGGCGGCCCGCGGGCCACATCCGGCCCGCCAGACATTCTCATCCGGCCCGCACGACGGGGGTGACTGCGTTCGCCCCCCACCCATTTTTTTTTTTTTTTACAACGTCTCGTGAGTAAGGTGCAGTACCGGAGTCCAACAGAGAGGCAGCAGCTGCGGGACAGTAGACTGCGTACTGCGAAAGCTTCCCTGCCTTGAAGAAGAAGTGATCCTTCAATGTGAAGAGTCTGCTTCGTGCGCGCCCGCACCACAGCAGTAGCCCCGCTGTGACAGAGTCCAACAGAGAGGCAGGAGCTGCGGGACAGTAGCCTAGAAGCAGGGTTGGGTTGGGATTTTGGAATACTTATTGGAATTATTGGTGGAAACGTTTCCTCACAAAATGTAATATTCATTACCGGCAGAACTGTGTGCACACTGCACAGCGCTGCAGCATGTCTGTGAGCGAGAGAGAGATGCAGGCAGCGTGTCTGTGAAGCCCCGCCCCGGCACGCAGATGAGAGAGAGAGATCTCTTTTAAAATATATTGAAAGTTAGAGACGGAGATGGTTAGATAACATGTGCAAGATAACGTGTATGTAGCATTTCTTTAATGTCGAAATGATGACATTTCATAACGGGATCAAATCAAAGTGAATGGCCTGCTGCTGCTGAATGCATGGGGCAAGTGACTGGAAAATGTTTTAAAAGTTATTACATCGTTTTAATAAATAATAATTATAATTCATTCTATTTAGGGGCGCCTTTCAAAGCACCCAGGGACACCTTACAATTCATAACATATTCCAAGGAAAGGTTTTAAGACAGATGAGAGGGAGCTGTCCAGAATGACAGCTCCCTCTCATCTGCACCCCACATAAAAAACATCACCCGGACTGCATTCTTTGTACACCAGGATGTTGTGTTTGAGTTCTTGATAAGCCATTAAAACAGTAAAATAAGTGTCTCCGGTTCATATATAAAAATCGCTGGCCCGCGATAGTGTCTATTGGATACATTTTGGCCCTTGGACAAATGTAGTTGGTGATCCCTGATGTAGGGCTTTTAGCAGGGCCGGCCCTAGACTTTTGGGGGCCCTAAGCGAGCTTTGGCTTGGGGGCCCCCATCACTCTAGCGGTTCTCACTTCACACAACACGGAACCAACTTTTGTCTTATGATGTTAGCATAAGCAGACATATTGTATAAATAAGCATGTAAACACCGTAGACCTAACATCCTCTAGGGGGGGTCCTCACCTCCTCTAGGGGGGTCTGAAGATTCTTTTTTAAATATTGAAGTTAAAAGCATCAATCTGGTGCACTTTGAGAGCAAAATTAAGAGATCTATGGATACATCTCTTAACACCCATATGAAACAGAACTGTAAACAGATTTTTCTTTATGGATATTTTACAAATCACTCCCCTTTTAAACTGTATTCTTGTTTTGTCATATAGTATTTCATAACTGTTTTTCATTTATTCTCTCTGGCTGTCCATCTCATAATGTTCACATAGAAACTAGCTGTCAATAGGAATATCATTCAGAAGAATTATAATTTCATGCAAAAATATGTCACAAAAAGAGGTTGCACATTTACATTCAGGTGTTGTTATGGCAACATCAGTGGCCAAACAGCTGCATTTACTGCTGCAAATACGTTCAAACATGCTGTCGACACTAAAGCAGTGGCAACTATGCCACCATTTCAGCTGACTTTTTCTCAGAAATACTGTCACATAACATCCATACAGATGAAGCACTTAATTTCGGACAGTTTGAAACGCGAGGGCAGTGATTGGTAAGTGGTCTGCCCTCGCTCAAGGGAAAGCCTCCAGCTTGACTTGAGACCGCCCCCTTTATAAATAAATGAAATTATAATGAAGCCAGCTGCAATGGATCATTGATCCACCAGGGGGTGCAGTGGGGTTCCACACTGGTGCTCATGTGAAATAAAGTCTGATACCGTACAGTACGCTGGATGTACAGCGGTCGGCGGAACTTAATGTACTGTAGTCGAAAAAAACGAACGGGAGGAAATGCAGCCCGGCTCTCGATTTTTAATCCTAAATTAAGCATCATCTTAAACTCAATATGAATATACTGTATTCAACTTCATTAAAACGTTATTAACGTGTTTTAACGTCAGTAATTCACTACAAATATTTATATTTTAATGGAGCCTCGACGGCGTAGCGGAGGGATCTTGATCAGCATGAAGGGTGTTATTTTCCCCATAAGGAACAAGTCGCTGCAAATTATCCCGTTTATTACATGGCCAAATTCTCAACAAAGTAACGACTGTGGAATTACAGCGCCACTTACAGTCCCGGCATATGTACTACAGCGTTTGTGCATAAACGCAAATGTTCCCGTGTGAGCAGCACCGTAGTCTGCATTCTTTCTTTTTTATTTATGCATATTCGACTAATCACTCCCCTTTTAAACTGTGTTTTTTTTTTTTAATGTACTGACCTATTGGAATGATTTCTTAATTTAGGCTATTTTTTACAACGTGTGTTGGAAGGATTTATTAAATTACTATTTGGGCTTAAATTAATTGCCATCTTTTAAACTCAGACATTTATCCCTAACATTATCCCTGACTTTGTCATACCATTTTAACAGAGCCCCCCAATTACCCCCAATTACGCCCCAGATACCCCCAATTATTTAATATAATTTGCCCTTCACCTTAAATATCTAAAATAATGCATTAGAAGACTAAAGCGCTGTAAATAACCATTGCTCTTGCACAATCCATGCCCCTTTTTAGGACTGTCCCACATTAGGCAAATCATACTGTTGACAGTGTTTTCTGATGTATGGAGTGATAAAAAGAGATTTCTTGACTTTACTTTAAGTATTTCAATGTTTTGCTACTTTGTTATTGTACTCCTCTACAGTTCAGAGGTAAATGGTATTTAATACCTTTAGTTACTTCTCAGATGTGGATGAATGATGTGAAATATAACCAAGTCTTAAATCAGACTTTAGTTCCACCTGGAGTAAATCCACAAGCTACCCTGCAGTATACAAAGCCATTCAAACTAGCTGCACCTTTACCAGCTTTGAGAACACTTTCTCCCCCCCTCCCCCCCTGAATTGCGTCTGAGGGAATAAACTAATCGCTCACTCTACACAGTATGCAAATCGGTGTGAAAGCAGTGAGACCTGTGAACACGACAACATTTCTGTTGTCGAACGTGATTCGTTCAGATGCGTCACGTGGTGTGCTAAAACACTTCCTGGTTAGCTGAAAGGAGACAATCTCCTCCAAATCCGTTTGGTTCTTTCTTCAAAATAAAATAGACATAGTTTCTTGCACAACCTATTCAAAGTTCTAATACTTATGATAATCTGATGCTGATGTGCCAAAAGATCAACTATTTCGTTATTTGAGAAGCCTAAACTAAAGTACTGCTTCACAAGATGCTCCACATTCCTCATTGTATTGCAGGACGCTGCTGTTGTCTCCTTCTCAAGTCACTTATGAAACTACGACTTTATTCTCGTAACTATGACTTTATTCTCGAAATCTCTCAGTTTTTTTTCTTCTAAGTGTGGCCCTAATACTCCGTCGTATGAATGAAACGGCAGCTCTCAGCTGTGTATTTACACAACTAATGGGCTATCAACCGCAGCTCTCTACCCCCCTACCTTTCATGCCTCTGTGCAAGGCTTAGTCTTTCTGTCTTTATAGCCACTGGGGTCCAGTTAGAGAAAATTTCCCCATGCAAAGGTCCGGAACATCAAAATGTCTAAGTTGCTTCATGAATTAGTGTGATATTGAAGTAGCCTGTAGCTTTATCAACGTCTGCATGTAATCAACAACTGACTCTTCTTCTGTGTTTCTCTCCCTGTATCGCTCACTCGTCTCTTTCGCCCCCTGTAAAATTAAATAAAAAATACGGCTGAGATTAAGACGAAATACATTGTGGGACATGTAGTTGCTAACATGTAGTTGCTAATTTAGCTTCAATATTTAGCCGAACAGCGAGCCGAGACACGGCTAATTACTGGCAGGAACACACACATACGAAGTCCATCTGAGACCTGTGTATACCTTCAGACAGCCTACAAGTGAAGCACACGTTGTTTACTCACAGTTTGAAAGCAGTGCGGAGAAGTCTTCAGCTGCTCCGCCCAGGATAACTTGTGATACGACTTCTGTGGCTTGTTGTTGTTGTCAGTCTTATATTTGTATCATATATCGTTATTAATATGATGTTGAGTTGATTTGAGACCCACTCGTTTTGCAAAGATAGAAGCAGAAATGTCATTGCTATATTTGCAGGGATATTTAGAATTTAAAATGCTGCTTGATCGTTAATTTTGTTCTCGGCAAACAATATTATGAATCCTCTATTCAAAAATATTATTCAGTGTCCATCGACATGAAAATAACTAACTAACTACTTTTCTTCTAAATGAAATGCTGACATTACAAAATGCATGGTTTAATGTAATGTAAATATTTACATTATTATTATGATTATTTAATATATAAAGACTATATGTTCAAATGCTCTTGAAGCAGCTTCTCCACTACACTGTGTGACACAGAGCAACATCATTTCTGTATTTGTGAATGAAGCACCATCTCCTGGTTAAAACCTGAAATTGAAAATCTGGCAACGCCCTCTTGGAAAATAGTGGGAGGGCTTGACCTTCCTCCAAACTGGGCGTAGGCAGGTCGTAGGCAGGAACAGCTAAGCTGGAGTCCGAAAATAAGTGCTTCATCTGTATATGTCAGTGCTAGGTTGATGCTTAGCTAAGCTAAATATGAAACACTTTAACTGACAGGACTCAGGATCAACTGTGCACTGTAAGGTAGCTTCTAGCTCAGGGGTGGGCAAACTTTTTGGCTCGGGGGCCACTATGAGTTTTAAATTTGACAAACGGGCCGGGCCACTAGCAGATTGGTAAAAAGATATTTAGCTGTCCACTCCTCATTATACACTCGGCACTCAATGTTGACTTTTCTTTTCTTTGGTCCACTCATTGTTACAGATGCAGGTTCAAAGGTGAATTACAAGATATTTAGGATCATAGCGTAGGCGTATAGGTAAAGGTGAATTATTGCGTCATCGTGTGCGTCATGACGTTTTCGCGCCTTCTTATGACCCACACAGCGTTTTACGTCGCTGATTTTCTCCTCAACACCGCTCACAACAACATCAATAGAGGACTGCGTCGGGTAGTTTTTAATTATACGAAGCCAGATTAAATGAAAGAACTACTTCTCCAACCTTATAGCCTACCTTTCTCCAAAGTGCCGTGGTGCATTGTTTATTAATGTGGTTCAGCTGCATTACCGCCCGCTGCAGTGCTGCTCGTCTACCAGAGTTTATTCTCCCGTTAACTCGCGGCATGGTGGCCGCTTTAAAGTTGTCATTGTCTGACTGTCACACAAGCAGCTGATAAATATCCCCCATCCCCATAAGTGAATGTGTTTTAGTCTGAAAGCTGTTTGGCATCACAACGCTGTTATGAAAGTTTCTCTGGCATTCTACAGGTGATGTTAGCTAATCAGACCATCTTGACTACTTGTTGCTATCATATTGTGGCATAAGCCGTTTTCTACACGCATATTTTACCGGCGTAGTTTTCGTTATGATTTTACTTGTGATGGCCACATGTAGCCCATGTATTGATTCCATCCGATAGTTGCAATAATACAAAACAAAAGGAAAACGTCAGCCTCTTCCCAATGGTCAATAACAGTGAATGGATGGTTATTAAAGTAAGGTAAAATAAACAGAATCACACTAAGCCTGTTAGTGTTGCCTGACTTTATATAAGTGTTTTTATAAGTGTGTGGTCGCGTTCTAGTCACTTTGCTCAGCGCTACTGCTCGTTACAACTTGTATTCGCCAATATTGCCGGGTTGCCGAGTGGGGCCAGCTGAGAGAATAGACCAGACTCCAGCAAAGGTAAATTGTGTCTAGAGTGCGCCATCTAGTGGGATCAACTGAAATGCCGGGTATTGCAGGAAAATGGCAAAATGAATGCGGTCTTTACTATAATTTGGACACTTTTGTACCAATATTCGGCGGGCCGGATTCAAAAGCCCAACGGGCCGTATATGGCCCGTTGGGCCTTAGTTTGCCCATGCCTGTTCTAGCTTCATGTCGAACAGTAAGTCAACATTTCCCAGAGAGCTTTCTTTGAAATCACCAGGTAGCGCTAAAAAACATTACATTTAGATTGTATGACAAAGTGTTTATTTAATATATCTGGCTAGCTATAGCTACTTGCTAACGGTTTAGCTTACCCCCGCGATTCAAAGTAACGTCAACGTAGCTGTAATTTCTCCTGGCTCAAGTGCTGGCTCTGGGGTTGTTGTGTGAGCCACCACTTGAGAATTATCTTATTTTTTGTCCATAAAAAATGTCCATCTTCAAAAACTCTGAGTCCGACTGACAGTTTATTTTAAACATTGTCACAGCTCACAGGATAGGTACCTGTCAGCCAATAAGACAGATGTTTATTTCCATTCAACTCTCTGGTTGGTCTGGTGTCTTGCCTCTGTTGCATTCACTGAATTCTCTGCCGTCATCTCTTGTGTCATGATGAGGTTCAGGTAAAGCACGGTGGATGTATTATATGATTGACTCAATAATATAATACATGACTTTGAGAGTAGGCAATCTAGGCATATTAACAAAATTAATTAAACATACTTATCACGGCGACGGTGTACTGAGATTAAAAATAAATAAATAAATAAATAAAATTAAAAAAAATTGAATTTTTTTCAATTTTGGCTAGGGGGCCCTTATGCCGCATTTCCACTGCAGTGGGTAGCCCCGTTTAAACGTCTTTATGCGGGCAGCCCAGTTTTTCCAGGCCTTTCCATATAGCCTAGTACCGGCTAGCGGGTACTTTTTCCCTCTTTTTTCGGCCCCATAAAATTGTGGTTCTATCGGGGCAGGGCCAGGGCTGAACTAGTGACGTCAACACTCTCGACTACTGATTGGTCAGAGAGAATCGTCACAAGATCGCGCGAGATCATCCCTAGTGTCGCATATATATGTAGAAGCAAGCTTGCAGCATTTTTATCACAGCATTATTGTAAACGGAGAAGCTACAAAAAATGGCAACGTCAAAGAAAAGCACACCGTGGTCGATCGAGGAGGTGACGACGTTCCTCCATCTCATTGGGGATAGTAAAATACAGCGGGAGCTCGACGGAACAACTAGAAATGTGAGAGTGTTCCAGGATGTCGCTGAACAGATGTCCGCACACGGATTTACGAGGACTTTCCTTCAGTGTAGGGAAAAACTGAAAAAAATGAAGAGTGAATATCGCCAAATAAAGGACAACAATAACACGAGTGGTGCGGGTAGGAAAAACTGGAAGTGGTTCGAGTTGTTGGACCAGATTTACGGCCATAGACCGGCGAACGTTGGGAGGGAGGGAGGCCTGGACACTGCAAATACTATACTGGACGCCATGCAAGGTACACTCACTTCTAACAAAGAAGTCTATTTTATCCTTACATTAATGTTCGACAACCCATGCTTTTATGGAGCCCCGAAGAGCTACATAGCTAGCTAAGGCAGCTATTGTTTGCTAACACCATATGTGCCACCATTGTTTACGTTCAGTTTTTCTTTTCTATACTTCAGAGCTCTCAAGTCTCACGCATTTGGCGTGAGACACACGCATTTCACTCCATTCACACGCTCACACGCCACACCTTGTATTTCCCACGCAGAGATTTCTTTCCAGGGTACCGCCCACCAAGTTGCGCCGCAATTTTGTAAACAAACTAGTACAGAATCACTGTAGCCACGCAAATGCGTTCATGATGTATTTTCGATCTTTCCAATCGAGACGAGATCTCTCTATCCCCCGTCTGTGTGCGAGGGGGCGGGGCAGTTTACACACACGCAGCTGGCATCCAGACGGAGAAATGCACCGGGTTCGACTGTCTTTCTAGCAGCTCTGTAGCCCCGTCCACCAGTAACGTTTCCACGTCAGGTATTATGTATGCTAGCAGCAACACACAGAGTTAACTACATTATACAAACATGGGTTAATGATTAGAGGTAACTGAGTTATTTATTTTGTTTCAGCTATTCTGTTCACAATTCTGTTATCACATTATTTAATACGATTTGTCAAAACATTGTTGTTTCTTTTGATGTGAAATATTATTTATTTAATTGAAATAAAAAGCAATGTTAATTTAGTTCAAAATGTGTTTAGTTAATTTAATAATATATGTATTTTTGAATCAAGTATTCATCTTTATTGTTCGCATCACTAGGCCACCAGGGTGGGTGGAGGGGGTCAGGAGGGCGGGACTGAGCTGACCGCCCAGGGGCATAGCGGAGGACCCGGAAAGGATCCCGGGCAGACGACCCGGGGGCAAGGCAGAGTCCATGGAGGGGCGAAGGCCTCGGCAGTAAGAGTCAGGGGGCCGAGCCCGAGGGCGAGGACCGCAGCTGGGAAAGACAGGGGGCCGGGTCCGAGGGCGAGGACCGCAGCTGGGAAAGTCAGGGGGCCGGGTCCGAGGGCGAGGACCGCAGCTGGGAAAGTCAGGGGGCCGGGTCCGAGGGCGAAGACCAGAAAGCTCCGGAGGCCGGGCAGGACCCGGTGTCGGCCGAACAGGAACCGGAGACGGTGGGATAGGCTTCGGCTGGATCCACCACGGAAGAGGACCAGGAGCCGGCAAGACCCCCGGCGAGACAGGCGATGGCCGGGCCTCCAACGGAACAGGACCAGGGGTTGGCAGGACCCTCGGCAGAAGAGTAGTCTGCGGGGCCTCCAACGGCACAGGACCAGGGGTTGGCAGGACCCTCGGCAGAAGAGTAGTCGGCGGGACCTCCAACAGCACAGGACCAGGGGTTGGCAGGACCCTCGGCAGAAGAGTAGTCTGCGGGGCCTCCAACGGCACAGGTCCAGGGGTTGGCAGGACCCTCGGCAGAAGAGTAGTCGGTGGGGCCTCCAACGGCACAGGACCAGGGGTTGGCAGGACCCTCGGCAGAAGAGTAGTCTGCGGGGCCTCCAACGGCACAGGACACAGGGTTGATAGGACCCCCGGCAGAAGAATAGTCGGCGGGACCTCCAACGGCACAGGACACAGGGTTGATAGGACCCCCGGCAGAAGAATAGTCGGCGGGACCTCCAACGGCACAGGACACAGGGTTGATGGGACCCCCGGCAGAAGAATAGTCGGCGGGACCTCCAACGGCACAGGACACATATAATCCGCTAATCCTCTCTGAAATGCACCACAACGCGCCGGCTCGTTCCAGCTGCTACGGCGGCCGCTGGTGCGAAAGTCAAAAGCGTAATCCACCACCGTGCCGGAATCCTGGCTCAGGCTCAGCAGACCTCCGGCAGCGTCGGGACCCAGGCGAACGGAACCGAACACCCTCCGCATCTCCGCGGAAAATGCAGCAAAAGAAGCGCAGGCTGGAGTCTGCTGCTCCCACTCTGCAGTTCCCCACAAACGCGCTTTCCCCGTCAGACGATTGACGGTGAACGCTACCCGAGCAGCCTCGGAGGCGAAGGTGCGTGGCTGCAGTGAAAACAACATGGAACAGTCCGTGAGAAAAGGACTGCATCCCTCAGGCTCACCAGCGTAACGCTCCGGCGTTCCCACACGAGGCTCCGGAGCGTATCCCATCGGACCAGGAGCTGGAGCGAACCTCGGAGCTGCGGGCGGAGGGACGGTAGCAGCCCTGCTAGCGACTAGCTGTTGTACGGAGACGGCCAACCGCTGCATCTGGGAGGCAAGAATAGCCAGCGCCTCTCCCTGGGTTGAGGTTGCCTGGTGGGTCGCGGTAGCTAAGGTAGCTATCGCGCCCCCCTTTCCCTGGAGGAACTCCCCAACCCTCTCAAAGCGGTCTCTAGGGGACCCGGTGTGTGCTTGGTCCATTTCTGGCCAGATCGTTCTGTCACAATTGAACGGAAGACCAAAGTGCAACACACGGAAAACCAGGGATCGTTGATAACCAGCTTTATTATAAGCAAAAGACTGGTTGTATACAACACGGCAGATCGAAGGCAAGATGGGAGTCGCAGGTACCAACCGGTCAGGGAGCAGGCAAGGCAGAATAATCCGAGTTCAGGCAGGGTCAGGAAACAGACGAGACAGGATGGTCTGGGACAGGCAGGGTCGAAACCGGGAGAGCAATCTGGAGGTAATACGGGAAAGACTGGCATAATGCAAAGTACGATCTGGCACTGATGTGAAAGTGAAGTGAGCCTAAATACTAAATGGCCTAATGGGTGAAACAGAGTGAGAGAGATACAGGGTGTGGCTACAGGTGAGACAGGTGAACGGAAAACTACTGGTGAATGATGGAGCAGACTGTGACAATTATCTTATTGTCACCCAGGCAAGAGGAAACGAGGAGAGGATCGGTCCCATGAACACCATGAACAGCACATGGCCCAGCAAGAACGGCTCATGACCCAGCAGGCACAGTACTTGGACTGGGCCAAAGCGTCTGCTGACCGGAGATGGGAGTCGGAAGCGGCCTTGAGAAGGGAGGAGACCGTCTTGAGAAGGGAGGAGACTGTCTTGAGAAGGGAAGAGGCCGCTCAAGCAGAGACCTTCAACCTATCCTTCCTGCGCACTCTTGGCGAGGTGCTAGGGGGACTGGGCAGCCGACGACGTGGCAGCCGACGTGGCACCCGACGTGGCAGCCGGCGTGCCAGCCGACGTGGCCCATCTCCTCCGTGACAACCTTAATAGTTATTGTACATATTATATTTTTTTTATCTAGTTAATCTTTAAAATGTTCATTTTATTTTTAATTTTACAATGCCATCTATATTTATGCTGGCTGCAATACAGTTTTACATATTTTATTTGTATTGTTTAATGGCATGCCTTTTTGATACAACATTTTTTTTGTATTGTATACTGCCATCAATAAAGTACTTCTTTGACTTATCTTATCTCTTGTTGATAATGAATTGCACCCAACAGAAACAAATCAGATTCATATAATCTTGATTTAGAGAAAATATAAACATACATGAAATTATAAAGCAATAACAAACACCATCAGTTAGGAAAAAAAGATAAAAGTTAGTTCTAAGAGATTTAAAGCAAGAAATTGAGTTATTGTGTTGCTCTGTTGGAGAAGCCTGTGACCACAGATGTTCATCGTCATAACTACACTGTGGCTATGTTGGTATGACAACATAAAAAAACCTTGAACCTTTCTTTCAGACATAAACACTTTGGCTCGATCGAAAATCGTTTATAAATGTGCTATATGAATAAAACTTGATTTGATAAACCATCATAACACATACAGAGAAGATGAGTGCTTGCGCTGATCCACCCAGAAGAAAGATTGAGGTTATATCCTCCTGGGACCCAGCCCATTGAAAATGTTCACTGTAGTGGACATTTTGTTTACATGCATCTCCTTTTATTCTTTTGAGCTACTCTATCAATCCCTGATGTACTGTACAGAGGACATCCTGGTCTTTCCAGTGATATGTCATTCGTTAAAATTGCATGCTGGGAAGTTCCTCTTTCTTTTCATCCAAAATGGCTGGCATACCAAAAACAAAATGTTATAGAAGCAGGAGCAGAAGTCAAATATTGTTGAATTGTAATTTTTACCATGAAAATCATATATGTTCTTGTTTACAAGTGAGGAACTATATAATTAGTTCTGAAAGCAATTAAATAATTCAAGTTTTCAAATAACAGCCCTTTTATAAATGTCCATTCATGGACTTTATGAATCAATATGGCAGGAGACGGAACTGAAGCAGACATTTTCTGTACCAGATAGTTCAGGGAGATTCAGATTTTGAGCTTTCAGATGAGAGATTCAGATTTGTTAATACTGTAACATTTTTAAATAAGTCTAAATTGCAAGATGTTTTTTTAACCCTAAATAGGTAGGAATCACAAAGGAAATTGGAAGACATTATATTAATATATTATTTTATGTTGTGGATACTTTAGCCTCCATCCATGTTTACAATTGTCCACACTATTTTACACTTGCATTTATGAATATAGTTTTGCTGTGTTTTATACCTTAGTATTTATGTTTATAGTTAGCTTTGATATTCGCTTAATGTATTAGAAAGATTTTCTTTTCATGATCTGATATTTCCTCAAATGTTCTTATTATGGGGCAGTACTTACTGGTGCTTGCAATTCAAATATTTACTAAATATTCAATTCAGATAACAACATTTTTGTTTAAAACATTTGACAAACACATGTATATGAAAACAAAAAGATGTATTTATGTTCAATAGAATGAATACAATACAATGCATGCATATTTAGGGATTCAGATCCCTAACCCTCCCTGATGTCAGTGCCCTCCTCCTCTGCACCTTGAGCCACTGCTACCCCTGGCTCTGCTGCTGCTGGTGCATTCCACCCTTGATTATAGGCCTCTCCATGACTCTCGCAGAGGTTATGCAGAGCACAGCATGTCAGCACCATGGATTTCACAAGTTTCATATCACAGTCATTTCTTTTCATGAGGCAACGCCACCTTCCCTTCAGTCTACCAAATGCATTTTCAACCACTACCCGTGCGCTGCAAATTTTCTTGTTGTACGTCACATGTTCTGCTGTCAGCCGTCCAGTGTCTGGGAAGGGTTTTAAGAGCCAGCTTTGCAATGGATAGGCATTGTCTCCCAGGATGTAATATCCAGCATTCACCCCACCAATGTCCCTGGTGCAAGGTGGAAAGTAGTTGCCACGACTGGCCAACTCCCACAATGAGGACAGCCTCAAAACCCGAGCGTCATGCATGCTCCCAGGCATTCCTGTAAACACATTCCAGCAATGTCCCTTTCCATCTACAACTCCTTGAAGGATGATGGAGTGCCAGCCTTTCCGTTTGAAATAGTCACAGTGGTATTCCTGTGGTGCCAAGATGGGTATGTGTGATCCATCAATAGCTCCTACACACTGTGGGAGCCCCCACAGGTTCTCACTGTAGGCAGCCATTTCTGCAAACTTCTCCCGGTCTGGTGAACGAATTAGTTCCGGTACTAACAACATCTCTGCAGCAGCACAGAAGTCTTGCACACACCGGCACACAGTGGTGTTGCTCACTCCGAAAAGATGTCCAATGCTTCTGTACTCTGAGCCGGTAGCAAGCTTCCACAGTGCGATGGCCACTCTCTTCTTTAGGGGTATACACACGCGGAACGTAGTGTCCTGTCTCTCCATCGCTGGCCGCAGTTTGTTGCACAGGTAGGTGTATGTTTGCTCAGACATCCTGAAGTTATCCACCCACTGAGTGTGTGTGAAACCTGGAACAATATCATCCCACCACTGGGTTGCTCGGTCGAGCATCCAAACACATGGTGTGCGGCGACGTAACTTCTGAAATACACAAACAAAAGCATACATATTTTAATACTTTTACTGCTTTTATTAAACACTGCGCAAGTTGGTGATTTCATCAAGTGATACATACATATATTACCTATGATTTGATTGCATGTACGATAGTTTGGATATATTTGGAGGATATGGGTTCAATACTCACATTTCTTCTGGATCTTGGCTGTGATCGTCTCTCCTCTGATCCTGTAGGGATGAACACAATCCAACAGTTTGAGATCAAGTTAAAATAAGTGTTTGTTCTTTGAGTCAGCTTCAGAGTCCTGATCTCATGCTTTACATCCCATCATATCCTCTCTGCAAACACTACGACTGACTGCCACAGCTCTCAGCTGCATCACAGAGTTAACTAGGCATTACTCCAGGAACAAAACAACTTCATAGGAAAAACAAACAGACTAACTTTTTAACTGTAAAATGTGTCTGTTAACAAGTTGCACCTGACTGAAATGTGGCTTTGCATTGTCGGCTTGCATTATATTGTTCTTGGGAGAACGCAAGAAAAGAAACATGAGATGAACAAAAGGAGAAACTGCAGATAAATGGTAACATCACTGATGGGTTGTGCTAAGCTAGGCTACGCCTGGAAGGTGGAACAGGAGAGATTCCCCAGTGAGAGGAACACATCCACCTCCCTGTGTTCAATACAATCCTGCTGAACCAGCAGAGACTGAGTCGACCCCTCACTGACCTGAGAGTCTCCAGTCTGCAGTCTGGACTCTCCAGAAGATCTCTCAGCCGCTTCACCCATGAATCCTTCAGAGCGTTCTCAGTCAGGTTCAGATGTCTCAGATGGGTGTTGGACTTCAGAGCTGAGGCCAGAGCAGAACAGCTGATCTCTGACAACATGCAGCCCTCCAGTCTGAATAAAGAACAGATGATGTAAGTTTAGAAAACAATGTTTCTGATTGAAATAATGAAAGGTTTAATAATCTGATTATAGCTGGAGAAGTAGAGAATGTAGACGTTTATAAAGTGGACACTCCCGACAGGTTAAAAACAGTAAGATCCAAAAAGTGAAAAGAGCTCTCATTAATATTAAAGACAACGTTCTTCACCTTCAATAAAAAGTGGTGACTTCACATCATAAACTCTGCTCCTTCTACACTAACTCGTGATGTGCAGCCAGACAAATCAAAACCCACAGAAACTGATTCAACTCAAGATCACAGAGTTTACAAAGAAGTCAGGATGAATTTAGAAGAAATGTGATCAAAATAAATAGAGAATATTTATTTCAGGAATAGTGGAGACATAGATCACAGCATCTTCAGTGTAAACTATTCAGTCAGTTTGAGCATCATGTAGCTTCAGAAACATGTTAGAAACGGCAACAACTGAACATATTTGTTAGTTTTAATAGAAATATTTAATTATTGTATTCATGTGTTTATAATGTCATTTATTTAAAAAAGCATGATGGAGAATAAAAGATGAATTTCAGGGTTTTAAAGGTTCAGAGTGAATTATGCAGAGTATGATTTTTCTTTAACAAAGCTCTGCTACAGCCAATGAGCTAAACCACAGAAGAAGAAAGTAGACTTTAGCATTAAGATGCTCAGTGAGGATCAGGATCATATCAGCCTGATGTCTGCAGCTCAGAGTCAACACAACTCTCACATATTCATCTCAGCACAGAAGTTAGAGATGGAGAACTGACCTGAGAGTCTCCAGTCTGCAGTCTGGACTCTCCAGAAGATCTCTCAGCAGCTCCACTCCTGAATCCTCCAGAGTGTTGTTACTCAGGTCCAGATCTCTCAGATGTCTCAGATGGATGTTGGACTTCAGAGCTGAGATCAGAGCAGAACAGCCGATCTCTGACAACCAGCAGCCCTCCAGTCTGAATAAAGAACACATGATGTAAGTTTAGAAAACAATGTTCCAGATTGAAATAATGAAAGGTTTAATAATCTGATTATAGCTGGAGAAGTAGAGAATGTAGACGTTTATAAAGTGGACACTCCCGACAGGTTAAAAACAGTAAGATCCAAAAAGTGAAAAGAGCTCTCATTAATATTAAACACAACGTTCTTCACCTTCAATAAAAAGTGGTGACTTCACATCATAAACTCTGCTCCTTCTAACTCGTGATGTGCAGCCAGACAAATCAAAACCCACAGAAACTGATTCTGTTACATCAATCTTGGACCTAGTCATAGTAACTAGGTATGTTATTAAGTTACAGTTTCCAGAGAATCGTCTCTTTGCTAATTATTACATTAAGTGAGCTGACGCCAAGCTCAGAGGAAATGCAAAGAGGCTACATTTAGATATAATACAGTTAAGTGTTAGTTAATGAAAGAAATATATGTGCGTTCATGTGCAGACGTATATAGTTTGTTAATTGGATAATTCATATCCTGTAAGACTCCTAAAGAAGTCATGAGATGATGACCTTTCGACATCTGGAACATGTCCAAGTTTAGGAGACCTGACAATGTGTGCGCGTTAAACACGTTTAGGGAACATGTTCGTGTGTCATTTAGAAACCTATATCTGCCCTGTGTTTCTGATATTCGTGGGAGCATTGCTGTATGAGTGCTTGAGAGCAGGTCATGTTTCCCCATTGTTGTTTGGTGGTGCGCAACTAAATAATAATGATTCATCTCAACTATTTCTGTGTTTGTGTTTGATTGATTCCTCTCTGTTTCATTCTTTCCTGTTGTGAGTGCTAAATCTCCACAACATTTCAACTCAAGATCACAGAGTTTACAAAGAAGTCAGGATGAATTTAGAAGAAATGTGATCAAAATAAATAGAGAATATTTATCTCAGAAAAAGTGGAGACATAGATCCAAATCATCCTCATTGTAAACTATTCAGTCAGTTTGCGCATCATGTAGCTTCAGAAACATGTGAGAAACAGCAACAACTGAACATATTTGTTAGTGTTTGGTAGTTTTAATAGAAATATGTAATTATTGTATTCATGTGTTTATAATGTCATTTATTTAAAAAGCATGATGGAGAATAAAAGATGAATTTCAGGTTTTTAAAGGTTCAGAGTGAATTATGCAGAGTATGATTTTTCTTTAACATAGCTCTGCTACAGTCAATGAGCTAAACCACAGAAGAAGAAAGTAGACTTTAGCATTAAGATGCTCAGTGAGGATCAGGATCATATCAGCCTGATGTCTGCAGCTCAGAGTCAACACAACTCTCAAATATTCATCTCAGCACAGAAGTTAGAGATGGAGAACTGACCTGAGAGTCTCCAGTCTGCAGTCTGGACTCTCCAGAAGATCTCTCAGCTCCACTCCTGAATCCTTCAGATCGTTCCAAGTCAGGTCCAGAACTCTCAGATATCTCAGATGGATGTTGGACTTCAGAGCTGAGATCAGAGCAGAAAAGCTGATCTCTGACAACCAGCAGTCCTTCAGACTGAATAAAGAACACATGATGTAAGTTTAGAAAACAATGTTCCTGATTGAAATAATGAAAGGTTTATTAATCTGATTTTAGCTGGAGAAGTAGAGAATGTAGACGTTTATAAAGTGGACACTCCCGACAGGTTAAAAACAGTAAGATCCAAAAAGTGAAAAGAGCTCTCATTAATATAAAAGACAACGTTCTTCACCTTCAATAAAAAGTGGTGACTTCACATCATAAACTCTGCTCCTTCTACACTAACTCGTGCAGCCAGACAAATCAAAACCCACAGAAACTGATTCAACTCAAGATCACAGAGTTTACAAAGAAGCAGCACCAGAGTCTGAATAAAGAACACATCATGTACGTTCAGAGAACAATGGTCCTGCTTGAGATAGTTCAAAGTCTCATCATCTTTTCAGACCTGGAGAGGGTTCAGATGCCAATGTCAGAAATGATGTAGATACTTTTATAAATGTAATAGTAGATAACTATAAATGCATTGATAATGCATCAGAAGAACCTCCTCCATCTCCCTCACAGCTCATCAGTACTGACAGCATCTCCACTGACTCATGGAGCACAGTGTGAGTCTGTGGAAGCTCACACACTGTCCCCTCACACATCTACTTTCTCTGCTTTCTGTTATTCTTGTCAAATATTCAGCAATTTAGAAAGAAATGTGAACTTATTAAAATATCTTTGTACTCAGGCAAATGATGGAATTATAAATATATCAATTATAAATACAGTACAAAACCACATGAACTACAGCCAGTGATCTGACCTCAGAGTCTTCAGTCTACAGTTTGGACTCTTTAGTCCAGAACTCAGCAGCTCCACCTCTGAATCCTGCAGTTCTACTCCCACCTCCAGCTCTCTCAGATTGGAGGGGTCGGACTTCAGAGCTGAGGCCACGACTTCCCAGTCTAAGAATCCACTGTCAGGAATTCTGTTAGAACACATATTACAGAATTTGTTTATATAAAAAAAGGGGAAACAACATATTAAACATTTTGAATATCATGATCTGATTACCACTGGATGTTAGTCTATTTAATATGTGGTGATCTGATCCCATGTCTGTCACCTCTTTGCTAGCTACCTTCTAGACTAGAGAAGACTAGAGTCAACATAAATCAGATATTGCTCTGTGTCTAATTTAACGATAAAAAAACTGCAATAATTTCATAATAACTTTACTGCATTCAATGACATATGTAAAGTTATTCTGTATGTTCTGATCACATGTTGCTGTGATAAAACATCCTTCATATTATTTTGACAAGGAAAATGAAGAGAAGAAAAAGCTGTACCATTTTTTAATTATTAGAATAATTGTATTAATTCAACTTTGCTCTCACAGTATGTGAAACAGCAAAAAGTTGTATAGTGTTTATTTTAAAAACTAAAATCCTTATCTACACTAATCTATAAAGTTAATCACATCTGGACTCACACAGCCGTCCTGCAGTTCCTCTCAGCTGGAGTCAGTCTCCGTCGTCCCTCCTCTGATGTTTTGGACTTCTCCAGGTCCAACTCATCCAGAACCTCCTCTGACATCTCCAGCCTGTAGGCCATAGCTGAGCGGCGTTTCACAGAGAGTCTCTTCTCTGATCTGTTCTCTGACTTCAGGAACTCTGTGATCTCCTGATGTACTGAGTGGTCCTTCATCTCTGTCAGACAGTGGAGGATGTTGAGGCTCCTGTCTTCATCAGAGACTTCATCAGAGTCTTCATCAGAGACTTCATCAGAGACATCATCAGAGACTTCATCACTTCTCATCTTCTTCAGGTTGTTGATGGCTCTCTGGATGGTTTCTGGACGGTTGTCTGTGCGACCCAGCAGGCCTCCTAAGAGTCTCTGGTTGGACTCCAGAGAGAGGCCGTGGAGAAAGCGGAGAAACAGGTCGAGGTGGCCATTTTCACTTTGGAGGGATTTCTCCATGGCTCCCTTTAGGAAGACATCCAGGGATGGGTACTTCTGATCACTGCTAAACATGTTGTTATAGTCAGTCTGCAGGGATGGGTAATCCTGATCCCTGCTATCACTGTTGTCTTCGTCCCAGTCTCTCTGCAGGAAGTTTTTCAGTACCGCTGTGTCTCTGTTGGTGTAACAGTGCAACATGTAGACTGCAGCCAGGAACTCCTGAACGCTCAGATGAACAAAGCAGTAGACTGTTTTCTTGAAGATCACACTCTCTCTTTTGAAGATTTCTGTACAAACTCCTGAGTGCACCAAGGCCTCGGTGACATCAAGACCGCAGCGCTGCAGGTCTTCTTGGTAGAACATGATGTTTCCATTCTCCAGATGTTCAAATGCCAGCCTCCCCAGCTTCAGAAGAAGCTCCCTGTCAGCCTCCGTCAGCTGCTGTGGACTCGTCGTCTTCTTCTTCTTCTTCTTCTTCTTCTTCTTCTTCTTCTTGAGCTGCTGGGGACTCGTCTCATGTCCCTCTTCATACTTCTGCTTCTTCCTCTTGGTCTGGACCAGCAGGAAGTGTGAGTACATGTCAGTGAGTGTCTGGGGCAGCTCTCCTCTCTGGTCTGTATTCAACATGTGGTCCAGAACTGCAGCAGTGATCCAGCAGAAGACTGGGATCATACACATGATGTGGAGGCTCCTGGAGCTCTTGATGTGAGAGATGATTCTGCTGGACAGGTCTTCATCACTCGATCTCCTCCTGAAGTACTCCTCCTTCTGGGCGTCATTGAAGCCTCGTACTTCTGTTACCCTGTCCACACACTCAGGAGGGATCTGATTGGCCGCTGCAGGTCTGGAAGTTATCCAGACGAGAGCCGAGGGAAGCAGCTTCCCCCTGATGAGGTTTGTCAGCAGCATGTTGACTGAGGACTGCTGTGAGACATCAGACACAACCTCATTGTTTCTGAAGTCCAGAGAAAGTCTGCTTTCATCCAGGCCGTCAAAGATGAACAGCACTTTGCAGCCAGCCATTTGCTCTGCTGTAACCTTCTGTAAGGTTGGATGGAAAACATGGAGCAGCCTCAGAAGACTGTACTGCTCACCTTTGATCAGGTTCAGCTCCCTGAAGGAGAGCGGGATCACCAGACTGACATCTTGGTTTCCCAAACCCTCGGCCCAGTCCAGAGTGAACTTCTGCACTGAGAAGGTTTTTCCAACTCCAGCGACTCCGTTGGTCAGGACCGCTCTGATGTGAGTCTGTTGGTCAGGTAAGGCTTTAAAGATGTCCTGGCACTTGATTGGAGTGTAATGGTGGGTCTCTTTCTTGGAAGCTGTCTCCAGCTGCCACACCTCATGTTGGGTATTATCCTCTTCACTCTGGCCTGTGATGTAGAGCTCAGTGAAGATCTTGTTGAGGAGGGTTTCACTTTGACCAGTTCCTTCAGTCACATGTTCACATCTCCTCCTCAGACTGAGCCTATGTTCATCTAAAACCTCCTGCAGGCCACGTTCTGCTGGAAGAGAAGGAAACGTGAGAATACAATTATTATTATTTTTAAATGAACTTATATTATGTCCAACACAAAAGGAAGAATCCTGTTTTCAGGCCTGAAGACACCAGGAGACAGCAGTGTTTCCCACAGATCAGAATTATACTTGTTGTGGTAGCCATGCCCGACGGGCAGGGGGGGGGGGGGCTAACGGAGCACGCTCATGAACTGTTTGTTCGAGCGTCGCAGCGGAGCATTTGCGCATGAGTGATGTGCAATAACATTTGACTTTTCTCGTGGGTCTCCCTTTCTGTTGGTCGCTTATTAGCAGACCCTTCACGCGATGGCAGAGCGAACAGGTCAACACACTCTCACTCCCTAAACGTCCAGGAGCGACGCTTGGTCAGGGTCCTGTGGCGTGCAGTTGGGACGCGCCAAGGCTCCTTCAGCTTCATAAACGGACGCAAAGAGCTTTCAACTGGTTGCAATGTATTCCCATCGGCGGCGGGATTTGACGCTCAGGGAAGCACCGCATCCATTTATGTCAGCGGCTGTTTAAAAGGCAATGTGAGCGTCCATTCCCATTGGATAACGGAGGATTTTACACCCGGAAGTAACTGTTCTCCTTACTGTCGATTGATTTTACAGTGATATCTGCACTACTCATCAACTCAAAAACACCAGATTATCCTTGTTAATTACACAACATTGATTGGTTTAAATTGTGTACAATGCTTTTGTATTTTTCCCCTTCGATTCGGAGAAACAAATATTTTTTCGGAGTTTAGGATGGCAGAATACACTACACTACCCAGAATCCTCAGCTATAATTTAGGACTACACCATGTGCTTTGTTTGACAAACCCCGTGTGTCATCTCTTGCAAATTATGTTAGTTTAGTGAAGTGTTTTTGTCTTTGTCTAGTGATTTTCCCCTTTAATTTTGAATAGTAACCTTCCCTCTCGTTTCAGATACTCTGACCTCCCTTCCTTGTGTGTCTCCCACTCCTGTGATTGTCGACCACGCCCCTGATTGTTTCCACCTGTTCCCCATTACCTGGTGTATTTATTGTCCTCGTCTCCCTCTGTCCTGTGCCAGTTCGTTTAGTTTCTTGTGACAGTCTACCAGCGTTTCATGCCAGAAAGAAACCCAAGCAGAGCTTTGAGCCACGTCTTGTCTAAGTATTCTTATATTCATGCTCCTAGTGTTTTTCCTCATTGAAGGGATTTTGTTTTGTTAGTGTTTTTTCCTCATTAAGAGTGACTTTGTTTTGATACTGTTTTTCCTCGTTAAGAGTGATTTTGTTTTTGTTTACCACAGTCGTTGAGCTTTGGTTTGAATAAAACCTTTTTTGTTAAAACCCGTACGAACTGGCCAAAACATGAACTCAGCCGACTCTGAACAGCTGAAAGCAGCGCTTCGCTCTCAGGGAGACCGCCTCGCTCAACAGGAGGATCAGTTAACGGCCATCGAGCAAGGAGTATCGCACGTCACAGACAGCCAGAGGGAGTTCGAGTCATCTGTAACAAACCAGATTAACCACCTGGCGGGACAGGTTCACCACCTGCTCACTCACCTCAAGGCTGAGCTCTCACCCCCACCTCCAGCCGGACCCGAAGCGAATGCGGACCCGGCGCCCGCTTCCCACACCATGTCAATCCGCCTGGCTCCGCCTGAGAAGTTTTCCAGGGAATCCCATGACTGCCGTCCCTTTCTGGTGAATTGCAGCCTACATTATAGTCAACTTCCGACAGCCTTTCCCACGGAGAGATCCAAGGTGGCTTTTATGATTTCCCATCTCACCGGACGAGCGGCGGCGTGGGCTACGGCTGAATGGTCACGTGACTCGCCGATATGCGAGTCTTTGGGACAGTTTACAGACTCCCTGACGAACATTTTTGACCACACGTCCCCAGGCAGAGAAGCAGCTTGGGTCCTTTACAAGTTAAGTCAAGGAAGACGCAGTGTGTCAGACTACGCAGTGGAATTTCGCACCATTGCGGCTGATAGTGGCTGGAATTCTTCTGCTTTGTTCGATGCCTTTATTAATGGACTTTCGGACCCTATTAAGGATCAGCTGGCGCCCTTGGAGCTGCCTGTGGAACTAGACTCTGTCATTGCCATGTCCATAAGGATTGATAACAGACTTGCTGAGAGAAAACGGGAGAAGGACAGGGCTGCACTACCCTATTCCCACCCTAGAGGACTCCTACTCTTCTCACTCTCAGGAGACTGCCATGCCACGTTCCTCTTTCCTTCCATCGCAGATATCAGGGTCCCCCAACAAAGCCGAGGAGCCAATGCAGCTGGGACGTGCCAAGCTGTCTACAGAGGAGCGGCCCAACTGCACGCCACGGGACCCTGACCAAGCGTCGCTCCTGGACGTTCAGGCGTAGAGCGAGGGATCATTGTCCACTAGTTCATCGATCGCAGATGGCATAGTGCTCGCGGACGGATACAAAAAACAAACCTAATTGGGTCGCGAAATATACTTGGGTGGACGTTAATATACCTGGGCGGGCAGCTCAAGTAAAGTCTATCTGTGGGAAACCCTGGACAGATGTTCAGACTTACTTTTTACTGTTCTGGTCTGACTGGCTGTCTGCAGGCCAGCTCTGGTTCTGGATCTTTCTCCACACTGGGGACAGCAGGGGTCTCCTGATGGAGGTCTCTGCTCCCAGTATGAGGTGATGCACTGTCTGCAGAACCAGTGTCCACAGCTGGTAGAGACTGGATCCTTCAGGACGTCCTGACACAGAGCACAGCTGGACAGCTGCTCCTCCACAGGAACACCACTCCTCCTCTTCCCTCTGAGGAGATCAACACATCCTTTATAGCACATTACAGTGACTGATTTTCACCAATGGTACAACCCAAAGATGGCAAATTCTTGTTTGATTTCTTTGTTAAAGTTCTTTATCTGTAGATGATATTTCATCCTGGTAACTGTTCCCAAGTGGTAGATATTTAGTGATTCATATAACTATGAAACAAAACGCCCTTCTGTCTGTAACATCATCGCCTACAGCATGTTCCCTGTACCTCACAAGTTATACTACGGCTAAATTAAACTTGTTTATGTAATAACTACATAATGATTCCAATTTGTAAAAGCAGTGAACACTTTGTCAGGTCTGTCCACAACATGGAAAGCAAATCACTTTAAAAATGCTAGTTCCTGAATGGAGATTAGATTGAGTGGAGTTAGACTTAGCTAACATTGTGGCTGCTCCATTAATAGTCAAACTAACAATCAATGGTTGATACACATAAATGTATAACTTCAATTCAATATTTTAGTTTTAGTTTAGTTTATTTATTTTTTTCGAGCGTGTAAAACCAAAGAAAATACAAATGACAAAAAGGTGATACAGACATGATACAGTGCTATACAAATGAATGCAATAACAAAACGATATAGTTAATTAATAATTGAATAATCAGTATCATTGTCTGATAATAATAAAAAACAAAGCTTTAGCAAATTACATGTCCGAAAAGGGGTCGGAAGAAGTTTACACTTATTTAATCCGACCCCTTCTCCCTATTTTTTTTTTTTTTTTTTTTACTTCTTAATATAAGTTAACATACAATATAATATAAATGTATACTTATAATCTTGAATAATGTATCTAATCATTCATATAATATATCCAGGCAAGTTAGGAGAATGGTCTCTATATATTTATATATATACATACACAAATTCATACAAACACAAATTCATAAATAGAATACAAAATATAAACAGTTATGGTTTAGCAGTGTCCTCCCTGTACCTTGTGAGAATTGTTTCTTTATACCTCTTTTTGAATAGTTTAATGTTTGGACATCCCTTTAGCTCCTCACTCAAATCGTTCCAGATCTTCACCCCACAAACAGAAACACAAAAACGTCTCTTTGTTGTGCGCACCCTAACATTAGTGAATATAAATGAACCACGTAAATAATAATTCCCTTGTCTTTCATTGAACAATATCTGTATATTCCCAGGTAATTGAACATGTTTTGCCTTAAACATAATTTGTGCGATTTGGAATGCAACAAGATCTGACAGTTTTAATAATTTGAGCTCTAAGAATAATGGGTTTGTATGATCCCTATAGCCGACATTTTTAATGAGTCTTATTGCTCTTTTTTGTAGAATAAATAGGGATTGTGTTGTAGTTTTATAATTACTGCCCCACACCTCTGCACAGTAACTTAAATAAGGTAACACCAATGAACAGTAAAGAATGTAGAGGGAATTTTGATCAAGAATCTGTTTTGCCTTGTTTAATATTGCAATACTTCTTGAGACTTTGGAATGAATATGTTTTATGTGTGGTTTCCAGCTCAGTTTCTCATCAATTGTGATTCCAAGGAATGTATGTTCTTTAACTCTCTCAATGAAAATCCCATCTATCTTAATGGATGCTTGTGTATTGCTATTTCCAAATATGATTAATGTTGTTTTATTCAAGTTTAATGATAACTTATTACTGTTTAGCCATAGCTTTAGTTTGCATATTTCAGCTGTGATCTCTTCCAGTAGTAGCTGTACATTGTCCCCAGAACAAAATATATTAGTGTCATCAGCAAACAAAACAAACTTGAGTACTGTCGATACATTGCATATTTCATTAATATA
>CALSBZ010029135.1:0-10015 GCA_943591055.1 Gobionotothen gibberifrons
TACGCTTCAACAGCTTATACTGCCGACTTTTGCAGGCCTCTCACGAAGAAATGTATTGTTAAATTATATATTTTTTGAGGAGGAAGCGGAGCCTCTCAAAAACGTGACTATTCCATATCCAGCCAAACCGGAAGTCCCCCTTCCCCCTTTTTGATGTATTGCCGCCTGGTAATCCCCATCCCTGTCCTCTACCTCCTATGCCCCAGTGTTAACTTTTAGCTGAGTATTTAATGTGTTTTTGGTGCTTTTAGAATAGTTAATTGATTATTATGAAATAAAGTTAACGTGTTATCTGTAACTGAAACTGTCTCTGGCTCGTTGTGTAAAACGAACGTGTGTTCCTTCTGGGTTAAATATGTTATTAATAGTTAGTTCCTAGGGGTGAAATTCCATTAGGTGGCGTTGTTGGCCACACAAACCCTTACCTACACCACACTGTCACACATAGAAACACCAAAAACCATCAAATCTGCGCAGAGCCATTTTACAACGTATCATGCGAATGCAGCCTTAGGGAGAATCCTGCTACCCTCCTGAGTGAACCCATTTCTGCCAATTGTATCCGCAATCTCATTCTTTTGGTCATTACCCATCCGTCATGACCATAGGTGATGGTATGAAGGAAGAAGGACAGGAAGAGCTTTGCCGTCTGGCTCAGCAGAAATCATGCCTCAAAATAGCAAATTTGAAAGAAAGAATTTAGTTAGTTTTGCACACCATTGTGAAGTTTCTGAAAAATCCGTGCATCTTTGCAAATACACCATCACAATCTAATTTACCTTGAACCCAGCCAAGGCAAGGAAAACATATCTCTATTGGAAGCTACTGTAGCCATTAGTTACTCTACTGAATTTTTCCTGAGAAAATAGCACCCATAGGCACCTGAGCAATCAACAAACAATTTGTGTGCTTGATATGGACCAGCAGAAGGTTTCTAAAGGACACATTCCTTTGCTTCCTTTCTAAACTAACCTAAGAAGTGAGTTCACACTGTTGTGCAAATAAGTGTCAACGGTAGCCTGCATTGGACACATCTGCTGTCACAATGTTATGCACCTTGGTAACAAGAGGTTGTAAATCCTTGTTTTCAGTGACAGCGGATGTAATGAAGGACAGCAACATTGGATGCTAGGTAGTGAGCGAATTGTACAGTTTGCGAAAACACTCACCATTACATAAACCATCTGATTTGTAAATCCTTTTAGAGTCTTATCAACATATATGACGTTTCACAACCAGTATGTCCACCTTTTGTAATCTATAAAAAAATGTTTATGAAAATCTACAATTAAAAAAGCAATCATTGTTATATCTAGATCTAGGCTTGATGGGAGATCACTAGTTATGATTTTGACTTATTTGAAAATACCATTCAGGTACAAACCTCAAGACAATGTAGTCTACAAATATATTTGCCAAACACACAATAAATAAATATCTTACATTTGAAAGACTGAACATTGTTTGAAGCGTCCCTTGGTGTTGTCGCCAACCCTAACCCTAATGGATTCCACAGATTTGAGCAGATCAGTTGTTACAGAAATATTTACTTGGCCAAACAAATCTCACGAGGGCCTTCATATCGTAAATAATGTTTCTTTAATGATACAAAAAGCCTCTACCATAATAAACAAATGCATCTTTGATGATACGGAAATGTGTATAAAGAAGGTTTAAATGAAAAACAAAACAATACAAAGCCTGCAAGGTTATCATTACGCAGCATCAACTCTTGAAAGAATGGCACTCAATCCGCCCTGATCCAAGTAACTTAGTGGAAAGGTTTTTTTTTTTTAATTAACTCAAACAAGGTTTCAGAATGCATAAAATCCTTCTCAATCATTACATCAAAGCTTCAGAAGTTTGATGCCAGAAATGAAATTCACAGTAAAGGTGGATAAGGGCTTATTTGCTATATTCTGTTGGAAAGTCCCAAGTAAGAACAATTCCGACTTGTACTTTTAATAACTTTCTTTAAATGTGGGACAAATTGCTGGGTATCACAGTAATATAAATACAACATAGAAGTTTTATCTATCACAGTTTATTTTTTAAATGTTGGGAGGGCGTGTTTATCAGTACACAACATTTTTACAGATGTTGATCACAGATAGTAGAGACACAGTTAGATGGTTTTGCACACATGGATTATTTGATGGATGAGATACATAGAACCTGATAGCAAAGTCTTATCTTATCCAGTAAGACTTGTATTGAGATCAAGTTTATCTGGAGAGATTCAAAGTGCTTAACGGGGTCTTATTCCATAGTCTTGGTGAAAACTAAATTCTGATAGGCTGGTGGGTGTCTTTAATTCCTGATAATGGACACCTACTCTGTTCAACGTAATAAATAAAGGGTTGTGGTCTCCCTGTTGTCCATTAAATCCGTATCATTGACACCTCATGGGGCAATTTACATTGCATACATGTAAACGTATCTGGCCGCTCATGTGATATGCATATAATGGTTCAATGACCTACTAGCTCATTATCTTTACGCATTAAACACCAGTTATTGGTATTTCATCTGTTCTTGGTTTATATCTTGTTTCTAGTTGGGTTCCCTTGGTAATTGGCATTGGGATACTTTATCTTGTATATCTGACTGTGATATCATGCTGCTGCAATGCCAATTAATTTTGTAATCTGATGTGGGTATGAAACGGGCTACTTGAAACTGTAAGACATTTTTATGGATTATTTCTCATTATCCAATTCCACCTTGGCACTGTCTCTCAAAACTATGTAATTCCCTTGCTTATTTTTTTGTTCCATTATTTGTCTTTCTCGCTGTCTTCGTCATTAAACATATAACTGTTGTTATTTTAGCTTGCGGTACTGTAATGCATATCACACTTGACCTTTTATGATGAAACTGCTCATGCAAGTGCAGTGGTCGAACGTCTTTTATTTAAAGAAAAACACAGTAAGTAGTTGGTCGTTCTCCAATCAGAAGGCCAGTGCCCCTGCAGGCAAAATGTTGATGCATCCTTGGGCCAGATAAATAATTGCTTCAGATAACGAATAGTGTGTTTGAATGTGTATGAATGTTAGTCTCCCTGATCAGGTGGCACCTTGTATTGTGGCCTCTGCCTCCATGTGTATGTGTGAGGATGGGTGAATGCTGACTTGTATATAAAAGTGCTGAGGGGTTTTAAAGAGTGGAAGAAAATAGTTACATAAAGGCAGTCAATTTATAGAGGTTCTCTTTTGCATTTATCATATTACAGCCAAGGATAGATATTGGGGGAAGAGAGGGGTTGACATACAGCATTCACAATCCGGGCCGATGTGGTAATGGGTGCCAATGCACTCTACCAGATAAACGTGGTGATATGTTTAATAATTATGGGGTTGTCTATCAGTCCTTGAAAATCACATTTCTGGCCAATAGTCATCACTGAGTAACTCATGAACAGGTGATGGGAGTTTGTGGGTCAAAGCTTAAAGAGGCCCTTCTCAATCTTTTTGCGGCTGTCCCTTTATAGGTTTTAGTGCATGTAAATGGTCTACAAAGGCTAAAATCCCAAAGTTCCCTCCAAAGGGGGTTTCTCTCCCACACATTCCCCCCCCATTAACCCTAAACCCCCAATAATCAGTCCTCTTTACTTCTCTGTTAAAGATAGACTCAAAGTATAGACAACATGCTCCTCACTAGTATCGTAGATTGTTGTATAGTGATAATGTCCATTTCACAAAAAATACCCATAATACCTTTTTATTAAATTGCTCTCCGAAAAAAGTTTCCTCGGTTGAGGCATACAACCACAAGGCTTTATCTTAGGGTATTGAAAAAAGTCTTGACTTCAAAAGTGGATAAAGCATGGGGATCAAGTTGATAACAGGCAGATAAAGGGACTAAGGCAGAGGACAGAAAGAGAAAATACAGAGTGATAGTTTTGTTATGATGAAATTAAATTATAATCGTAGAGCAACAAGGCTACAGAGTGACATGTTTTCATTATCCCACTGATATGTGGCCCACTGTGAGGCCTCAAAATGAATCAGGCAGTTCTCATGTTTAAATGTATGTGTTTTTGAAAAGAGAGGGAGTGTGTGGGGGGAAGAGAAAGGGAAGAATCAGTGGAGAGAATAACAAAGCAAGATTGCTGGAGATGAAAAGGATGTCTGGAGTTTCAGTGTCTGAGAAGATGACAGAAAAGTGTCTGTCTGCTCTGCATTTTTGTGGCTCTCATCATATCCTCAAATGGCTGTCAGGCTTCACTGAGAATGGCGGCTCCTTTGTCTGAGCTCCAAAAAAAACAAATCAGAAATCAAAGAATACCTCAACTCACAGCATATAAACCATCAACTATCTCGTCTCAATGCCGAATGGCCTCGAGGAGGACTGGGGACAGGAGAGGAGGGAGAAAGACGAGAAGTTTGATGGAGGGAATTCTGTTTCAGTAAATTATGGGCTGTATGCTCTCACAGCATGTCCACAACAGAGTGAATGACAAAACTAAAAACAATTCAAGAAAATACTTTTATCAAAAGTGACAATGAAGGATGACAAGAAACAAAGAAACATGAATAAATTATAACGTCATATAAAGTGTCTAGCGTCCATTGAACAACTTATTTTGAGAGAAACTTCCCATGTGTGGAGGCCTTGGTACACTGAAAAAATTGATACTTTGGACTAACTTACATTTTTTTCGCTAATTTGTTGTTATATCACCTAATTTTTTTAGTTTATTCCAACTTAATTTTTTGACCTAAAAAAATTAATTTGAGTCAAGGAAAAAATATTGCTTCCGTCTAAGATATATATTTACATTCACTCAAAGTAATAAGATGATTCATTCTGAAGACCGCACAACATTTATTACTTTGTTATAACTTAATTTTTCCTTTTGGACTAACCTCATATTTATATTAGATCTAAGTAGAGTTTTTAAGTTTGTGAAACCAAATTAAAAAAATACTTCATTTTGTTGCAGGCAATATTTTTTATTATAGCTTAACATATTTTCTTTTATTACAAAGCAAAAACTTTAATGTACATCAATACAATACTGTGTTTTGTTTACTGTAAACAAATTACATTTGACTTATAACACTTTGTTTAGCTCAGTTCACATAAAGACAGGAATATTCTCTTCAAAAGACCTTAACATTTATTGGGATGTCTTTAAAATATGCATCAACTATTCTGTTTTATAAAATACAATATCAATTATGCAACCAATTTGCACTTATGTAAAGAATAAATAAAAGTAAATCAAGACCACTTCGACTTTTTTTTACTAAACTCTCCTGTACCCTTAACCAAATACATCACAAATATGCATATGAGCATGTTAAACTAGCTTGCATATCTCTCCTTTAAAATGTAAATATGTAAGGCGTTTAAACCTGGCTGCCTTTTAAAAGACTAGAACGTATGCATGACATCTTGTTTTTCTTTACATTTTTAAACACTTGAACAATATTTTCTGCAGCTCTTAATTACAACTTCAGATAAACATGTATTAGACATTAAGAAGGGTTTAAGTAGCATTACCAGAATCTGTGAGGTCACATTCTTTTTTAACTTCAAATGAAACATACAGAGGCCAAAACAATTAAGCAACGAAAAATGCAGTTCAATCCCTAGCATTGCAATCTTTGAACAAGGTTGGCCTTTTGTGTCAGTTCAATTATGTCAACCAGATACGAGTTCTTGTAGAGACTGAGCTGGAGGGTGTGGACAAGATGTCAGTATCGTCTGAATGAGCAGACGCAGCTTCTTCACAGACGGTAAAGATGTAATCTTGGACACCATCATCAGGTATTGGGATGAACTTGATAGTTGTCAAATCTTCAAGGTCAGCAGTGGATGTCAGGTTAACTAGTGCATCTCCAATGTCTCTGTCTTGATATTGCATTCTAAAACGTTCACCTATTGAGTGCCACAGTGACGCGTCCTAAAACCCGGAAGTAAGTCAGCATTTGACCACTTCCGGTTCCTTCGACAAAAAAGCAATGCAATTTCTCCATAGGATTTAGGAAAATAGCTTGAAATAAGGTCTGTGGTTGAAACACATTTAAGAGACGGATCACATTTTGTTCAGCCGGATAATATCCACATGTCTACCCTACTTTTATCATTTTCGAATCATAAATCTATTGATCATAAATCTATCAATTACATTTATGATCCGACTGAACAAAACGTGATCCGTCTCTTACATGTGTTTCAACCACAGACCTTATTTCCAGCTACTTTCCAAAATTCTATGGAGAAATTGCATTGCTTTTTTGTCGAGGGAACCGGAAGGAGTTTACTTCCGGGTTTTAGGACGCGTCACTGTGGCACTATTTCACACACTTTCCTGACTTCATCAGCAAGCTGCGCCATTGTCTCTGGAATTCCATTAGGCAGAACTAGCTTCCTGGTGTCATCGGGATTCAGAAGAATTTGTAACTTGGCTGGCGTTTTCACGGTCATGTCAGGCAACCCAAAAGGAACTAGAAAAAACAAGAACATAAACAATGATATTAGTAATAGTGCAATGATACACTGACAACTGAATGTCAGTGTATGTCTCATAATAGTGACATGCCTGGAATGACAGAGCAAATGATTGCCACCAGTAGCTCTTGTTCAATAAACATACAGATGTGAGGATTGACTTTACATGCAACAATATTAATGAAGTGCAGTCTTGTATTTTTTATTTACTTGTACAATACATACTTTTTCTCATTTAACTTTAATATTTTAAATTACCTTACTTAACATTTGGGTACCTAACTAGATATATTATCACTTGAGATTAGAGTAGAGTAACGCAGCGTCCACACGGCAGCGTGCATTGAAGCTAAATTCAATCACATCAATCTCCCGCCCCGGACACACAAGCACGCGGTTTGATTGGCTAGAGCTTGTACTAGCATATAATTTGATTGGCTGACGCTTCCGTCGAAGCTTGAAAAGTTGAACTTTACTCAACTTTTGAAGCGAGCCACGGAGGCAAAGTGAAGCGACGGAAGCACAATGCAGTTCGGCAAAGCGTGACGTCAAAGTGAATGGGAAGCTGCGTTGAAGCTTCAACCAGGGTTCAAGTTATAAACTGAGCTCTATGGGGTCTTTAAACAACACACACACATAAATATGAAAAGGTTCAACTATACACACACACACACACATACACACACACACACACACACACACACACACACACACACACACACACACACACACACACACACACACACCCACACACCCCATCTCGGCTCGCGCAGCACGCTCACAGGCATAGATTGCGCAACCTTGGCAGTGCAGGCATATTGTCATTCAAGAGATGCCTAGTTATTTTGGAAAACATGTTTTGAGTTTAGCGTAAATAATACTCATTACATTGACACATGCATTATTTTTGATACAAATAATGGTTGTTGGTCATGTATTAGCGACCCACACAGATGTATGATTTCACTGCGTCCGTTGGCTCCCACATAACTCGAACCCTGGCTTCAACGCACGCTGCCGTGTGGACTAGGGATGCCAGCGATTATTCGAATAATCGTTACAGTCTCCATAATCGAAAATTCTTTTATTTATATCTTTTTTTTCCTGGCATAGTTTCAACCAAAATATAGACTAATGCTAATAGTAATAGTATTAATAATTGTAAATGGCCATTGGTCACACCACCAGTTTGTTTTACTGTAAACTTGGAGGAAGCCAGCAGCGCAGGCTGCCAGAGTGCAGACTGCTGCAGTATGAGGTGTGATTTGTGCCAATGAACTAACTCACTGAGCTCACAAACGTGTCAATCGTCGCCTACCATGCCGTGCACTATGCCGCGAGAGAAGTACCGTGTCACTCTCGTCGCCACCCCTCTCGTCTGAGAAGCTACGTGACGTCTGCGTCTGAAGTTACTTTACTTTGGAAGTTATTTCAATATAGTTTTGGTATTAAAATAATGTTACACCCCTTGTATGCCCTGAACGCAAAAACAACCACAGACAAGAATATATATTTGTAATTATCAAAATGATAACAAAGGCTGAAAAAACAGGAGAAGCCTGTCTTCCCTTGGTCTCCAGGAGAAAACTGTATAAAATAGATCGCTGCAGTGAACACGACTTTATGTATTTGTTTATGGTTTATTTGATATGGAGGGATGCAGTATACATAGAAGTTCAGAGAAGAAGCAACCCCTATATATTGTTTATTTCATTTTGGCACCATGGCAGAGGCAAATAGAGTTAATGTGCGGAGATTATAATGTCCCGTTTACTAAAATATGTATTGCTTTATGTTTAGTTGACAAAATAGTCAGTCCTACATTTTGCTGCACCCAAGCATACATCTGAAGACAAGAGTTGTGTCCCCCTTTGGCCACAAGGGGGAGTATATATATATATATATATATATTTTTTTTTTTTTTGTATAGATGTTGCAACTATACAGAGCTTTGGCAACACTATATGTAACTGAGGTTATGCTAATAAAGCTATTGAATTGAATTGAGTATACCTTTAAGTGAGCTGTCAGGAGGAAACCAAGGTTCGCCAACACATTGCTCTACTGCTGAGAAAGGCTGTACAAAGACGTGAAACGATGTGCTGCAATGTCTGTGTATTTTTGAAGAATGCAAAGTAAAGGAAGAAAGTAATAACTCGCACTGAGTCTTAATACATTTCCTTATTTTCATTTTAGAAACACTATCCAATGATGTATTATTTCTGTGTTACACACACATGAATTCATTCTAAAACCAAGAATTACAAGGACGGCCAAAACAAGGACACCACACATGATTATTTTCCAATTACAGTATATTTATTTAACTAAATTGTGATATCAGTTTAATCAGTAATGTGTGTAGTGTATGGGTGTTATGTGTCAGTATATCAAGTAAAGAGAACACCTTGCATTTTATGCAATAAAAATAACTTATATATTATAACAGATAACAAAAAAACTATTTACAACATTTGAAATAGGAACCAAAAGCCAACAGGCTCAGTATGAAATATACAGAAAAAAGAAAGGGGAAACTCTAAACAGCCCCAACAATCTGACATACATATTTACAAGATATGAACAGGAATCTTAAAATAAAAGGGTTAGAAGAACCTGTAGAAAGAGCTTTCCTTCTGAGGCTGAAACGCAGCTAGCCAGGGCAGTGGACAGACGCAACATGAGGATGGTTCGGGCAGAGAAAGAGAAAGAAAGAAAGAAAGAGAAAGAGAGAAAAACAAGGGGCCATTAGGTCCTCCCAAATGTCGGGGACTGTATGATCCCCGAGGTCATATATCTACAGAACTCATCAAATGAGTGACCCAGGGGAAGCTTTATGTTAATGACACAAGTGTTTGCTTCCGGAAACATCCTTCTTGCGCCACACAGGTTGTCATGGAGGAATGTGATTGGGGTGTTGGGGTCCCCTCAAAACCGAAGGCTGGAATGGCTGATGCCCCAGAAGCGAAGATGAGGACATCTTCCAAGGACACTTCCATCGTGTCTCCACCCTCTTCTTGGACTGCTGCGTCTCCACCTGTAACATACAACCAAAAATCACATATCACAGATTGAGCATGATGGGGTTTTTATAGCAATATTGAGAAGTGCCTCCATACAAATAACGGTGTAGTTGTTGAATTTATATGATTCAATAAACTCACCTTCAACCAGGATCAGCCAATCCCGCCAGTTGCCAACTGCCACCTCCTCCAAAGCCCTCCTACTGCTTCCTCTGGGAGAATAGTCCACAGAGAAGATGCTGAGCAAGGTGGCAGCTGACAAGGTAGGGGCTCCACCACAAAACACCGGTTCTAGAAGTCCTGCTTCTGTCTGTAGTGCATTTAGGACCCCCAACACTGCCAGTCCTTCCTTCATCCTTTCAATACGAAAGTATAGTATGTATGTTTTCAGATTGAAAGAAACAACATGTTTTATCATCAGTAGGATTAGATAAATATTTGACATGCAAAATAACGTTATACATGTTCATACTGAATGGTGGATCAATGACTTACTGTTTCAGGGAGGTCTCCAGTCTTCCCTCAACATAAAA
>CALSBZ010029148.1:7048-17223 GCA_943591055.1 Gobionotothen gibberifrons
TTTACTCAAGTACACGATCTGAGTACTTCTACTTTTACTCAAGTACAATATCTGCAAGACATTGCTGTTGTGAGTGACACATGTATTGTTGACATGTATGTTTATTGTTTAGTATTTTGTTGTTGTTGTTGTAACGCCTAGTGCTGATATTTATGTCTTAAAGGTCACCTATGATGTCATAATGTTTTTTTGGCTTGAGTAACCATTAGCCAATCAGCAACCAAGGTAACCCCCCCCCCCCTTATCACCTGAATCTCCTCCTAGAGCACCATTGAGTTCTTTGTAACCAAATGTCTCTCAGAGGGGCGTGGGGAGGGGCTCCTTATTTTCATCTAAAGTAACAGACAGAGAATCAGCACTTTGGAAACAGGGCTGAAACAGAGGGGATTATGGGTAATGCTGCAATGATCAGTTTGGTGTTTCAGCCAATCAGAGACAGGTTCTGTATATATCTGAGACCTGTGATACATTGATGAGAAACAGGATAATAGGGGACCTTTCAGTCAGTAGAGTTTTGATGTTTCTCCTATTCCTCCTGTGTTAATATGATCTGTTGTTGTGTTTCAGGGCGTCATGTCGGGGTCACAGCGGCCCGCCAGGAGCCGGAAAACCGCCCCCAATGGGATGAAAAAGATCCACATCGATGAGGGGGTCAAAATATCCGTGAACGTGGCTCTGGAGAGGTTTCGCTACGGCGACCAGAAAGGTACCGACAGCTCCCAGATCTAGACACAAGAAGAGTGGAGACCAGGGCCCTGTGCTACGAAGCTGGTTCAACATAACCTGGATATGTTTGAGTTAGCCGGTTGGCCTAATCCAAAACATACGCGCTCTCGCTAAACGGTACTACGACACGGGTTATCAAGTGGATCGCTCAAGCCAGCCGTGCCCTATCTAGTTAGGTGCGCGTTCACATGAAAGGGGTGGTATTTGGAGCATTCGACCAATCACAAACATGGAGAAGCGTACTGACAGCGCAGCGCGTCATACTTCCTGAATCAAAAGTCAACTATATAATTAGACAAATATGAAGACGTTAAACTTTAAACATCCATGACTTAAACACTTTATCCAGGATCAAAGCCACATAGTTGCACCTGCAAGGTGAATACAGCTGGTAAAAGAAAAAGTGTTTGAATGCGTACATTAACAGGTTTATGATATCACTGCCCGTAAAACACGATCTGACTTTAATTAATTAATAATTGACTCGAGTGTTTCGTCAACTTAATGTGTTGCTTGAAATAATACTTCTGCATACAGTATGTGACACTGTGAGTGTTGCACGGCCAGATACGGCTCAGCTGACTGACGTGCAATATATTCCGTGTGTAAATCGAAGAGATAATACATTTTACAGCATATAGACCGTAACTTTGATCCAGTTACTTATGTTGTGGCAGATATTTAAGTAAGCTTTCTTAACGCTAATGTTATAATAGTCAGATTGCTCTGAAGATGGGAGGTGATATTCTATTAATGTTCACGTTCACACAGTCGGTGATTTTTGCCGGCCGGCTTTCCTGCAACGGCAGTTTAAACTGTATTTCCTTTCTCCTGTAATGTGACTTGATCGCTTTAAACTCCACACCCCCCCCCCCACACGGAGCTCTGATTGGTCAGCAGGCAGTGCTTTCACTGAGTTTAGCTCTTAGCCTGCAACCTAACCTGGTCGGGACCAGGTTAGCCGCTAAGCATAAGTTACCATGGAAATCTAGCCTGCTAAAAAGAGAACCAGCTTCGTACGACCGGAAAGCCGGAGTTTTCCCTGAATTTAGCCGGCTAAGCGAAAATCCTGCTTCGTAGTACAGGGCCCAGTAGTGGCTGCTTAAGTGACTGTTATTCTGTATATATTGATCGTTGAGTTTTAATCTTAATGTGTGCATATGTATAAATGTGTCTGTTGATTGTGTGTATATATAGGATATACATATTTTATACTTATTTGTATTAGGGATGCCAGCGATTATTTGATTTTTCGAATATTCGTTAGAGTCTCCATAATCGAAAATTATTTTTAAAATTCGATTTTATTTATATATTTTTTTACTATTATTTATGTTTTTCCTGGCTTAATTTCAACCAAAATATAGACTAATGCTAATAATAGTAATAGTATTAATAATTGTACATGGCCATTGGTCACACCACCAGTTTGTTTGACTGTAAACTTGGAGGTGGCGAATAATCGATTAATATTCGCCAGGGCTATCCGATTTTCGAATTTGATCATTGTCAGTTTCTGGCATCCCTAGTTTGTATATGTATTTGGGATTATGGGAAACGGTATTTCGATCTCTCTGTCTCTACACAAACTGAAAGATTGACAATAATGTTAACTTTGACTTATACGTAGGACTATCTATTCTAACCTTTTTAAATAACAGACCACAGAAACCTTTAAACGGCAACCCCTTCTCTTTGACGCGTGATTGGGTTAGAATTGACTTAATTCTGGTTCATATAATTAACCAATATCTGTTGGTTTTAATGGGCTTTACAGAATAGTTAGATTTAGCTTGACTCCTCCTCCCAGATTGAGCATGAAGACAGGATGGTTGACTCTTGCAACTTATATATATCAATATTCCAATTACTTGTATATAGACTATTCTAACCCGTGTATGTTGTTTATAATATTATCGCGGACGGTTCCTTTAACCGAATCTTCAATGCAAGTGTATTTTACAGGGTTCGTACGGGTGCTGGAAATCCTTAAAAATGCTTGACATTTTATGTAGTGTTTTCAACGTTTGAAAAGTGCTTGAATTGTGGGAATGATGCTTGAATTTGGGATAAAGTGCTTGAATTTGGGATGAAGTGCAGGTGTTGGTTCTGCCGGATTTGGAACCCCCCCTATAACTTTGTCCAGGATAAGTATGTGTATAGAAATATGTAATTTACAACGGCTTTAAGATGCTTGAAAAGTGCTTAAAAAGTGCTTGAAAAGTGCTTCAATTTTACTTTGGAAAAGGTGTAAGAACCCTGATTTTAGCATACTTTTGTTTTGAAATCACTTCCGAGAGCTTCGCGTTTACTTGTAAATAAATAAAAAGACACACGTCCTCTTAGTCAAACAAAAAGTTGATTATTCTGTTTTGGTTTTTAAACAGAATAACATTGTTTTTTTTGGTTTTCAGTTTTTTAGTTAAAAACAAAAAAAACAACACAAGTTTTTCCGATTCGGTTTTGAAACGGAATAACCAAAGAACGAACCATTTCTACTATATTCAATTTCATTTATATTTACTTGCACTATTTTATCTGTGTTATTGTGTTGCTCTGTTTGAGGAGCCTGTGATTTTCATTGTCATAACTCAGGGTTCCCACGGGTGCTGGAAATCCTTGAAAATGCTTGAAATTGTACAAGGTGTTTTCAAGTTTTGTAAAGTGCTTGAATTTTGGGAATGGTGCTTACATTTGGGATAAAGTGCTTGAAATGAAAATAAAGAAGTCGGAGCGCGCTGGGAGAGTCTGCGCTGACGAGCCACATGAGAGTAATATATAAAGTAAATATTAAACTTAGTTTTCTTTTCTTTAATTGTTCATCCTCATGTAGAATGCTATCACGAAACACACATTTGGTTGTTTATAGCATAAAGAACATCTGATTTAATGTGAGGTAGGGGAATAATCATTTGAGTATAAGTATGTGTATATAAATATGTAATTTACAACAGCTGTAAGATCCTTGAAAAGCTTGAAAATGCTTGAAAAGTGCTTGAATTTGACTTTGGAAAAGGTGTAAGAACCCTGATAACTCCACTGTAGCTCTGCACACATGTCAATAAAAGCCTTGAACCTTGAACCTTGTGTCATCCTAATATTGCAGAGATGGAGTTCCCTTCGTCCCTGACCAGCACTGAGCGGGCTTTCATCCATCGGACGGCTCAGTCCCTGGGATACATCTCCAGGAGCAAAGGGTGAGTTCTTCCACCAGAACCATCTCCATCTGAGCATCCCTGAGGAATTGGGCAAAAAGAAATAAGACATTTAAATATCTCTCACTCCTCAGAAATGTTGTTATACCCGAGTATGAAGATATTCAGATTGTCACTCTTATGAATAAGAGTAAATATTTCTACACTTAAGCAGTCGATAGTCCTAGTAGTCCAGCCGGAAGGGCCCTCAGATGTTGACATACCCCTACCCGAGGTAGAACAAATGACAACAATGATTTTTCTCCCATTAATGACATTGATAGTTTCCGTCTAAACTAAAGCTACGTTTACAGGACTATAATTCAATGTTTTTTTAGTTAAATAATTGTCTGACTGTTTGGTGATGTAGGACAGCCACCTGGTTCATACCTCAGCAAATCTGAAGAGGAGTGATCATTCTCAAGTTATGGGCTAAACGTGTTTGAATGTGTGTAAAATATACGTTGTTTGTTGACAAAAGCCACTTCTCTCCCTCTGTCTCAGGAAAGGACCGAATCGTTTCCTCACCCTGAGGAAGAAGAGCTGCACGGACAAACCGCGGCCCTCCATGCCCCTCCCACTCTCCCAGAACTCCATATATTCCATCCGCAGCCTCCTGCAGAGGTTCCCCGTCAGCAACAAGGAGCGCATCGACATGCAGCCCAACACCAGGAACGGCATGTCAGTGTCTTCAGAGTCTGGTGAGTGTCTGAGTGCGCTCTAAGTTACACTGGGGGTTTTTCTGTAGACTTCTGCGGTCAATTTTGTAAAATCATTCAACATTTTTTCCTTTTTTGACCATACATTTCACAAAGAAGAGTGAAACTTGTGGTTATAAGTAGGAATAAAGTTGCGTTAAAAGGTGTAACATACATTTAGGTGATTATTTTATTTGTCTATGTTGATGTTACACATGGAGCTGCTGTGATGCAAGTCACATTTCAGACTTGATCTGACCATTAAAGTATTATCGTATCGTATCGTATCGTACCATATGCTTTATAAATAGTCAATCCTTTCGCCTGTATCTACTTGTCTTTCATCCTTTCTTTATAACTAATGCTGTTGATGTATTGTGATTTTAAAAAGGTGTGTCATATCATCTGGACAACAGCTGGAAATGAGCAATGTTGGCTAGAGCAGTGTTTCTCAAACGTTTTCATACCAAGGACCACTTACTCCACAAATATCCCAAAATCACATCGTTTTTCTAGAACAGATTACAAATCGCCTGAAAATGGTACAAACGAGTGGCAACATGTGTGATGAAGGTGTTGCGCTGGGCTATATCATGCAATCGAAAGTGAAACTTAACCTCGCTCCATTGCGGAGATATTCCCGCGAGAGTGCGGAAAACACATTACATTTATTTATTTATTTCAAATGTGAAATGTTACCAATATACTCACCGACCACTAGGGGGCACTCACGGACCACACTTTGAGAAGCACTGGGCTACAGAATAGAATCATTGAATGCCTATAGTATACATGTACAATGAAAGAAAGAAAAGCTTATCCCTTGTGTAATAAACAATAATAGGTATGTATTTATAATAATGATATATATGTATATATCAGGGTGTCCGCGGGGTCTTAAAAAGTATTAAAAGTTGATAAATCAATTTAGCGAAAATGAAGGCTATTAAACGGCATTTTCCAAGGTATTCCATTTTGTATCTTGTTTCCAATAAGTCTATAAATGGTCCAAAGAGGTTGTATTCTACAGTCTGCCTGAATGTAATCATTGCGTAGGTGTGTAGTGTGATTCTGTGTAGTTTATTGATGGCGTCCCGTTGGGTTTGACGTCATCTGAATTAGGGCTGCACGATTTTGGGAAAAAATCGAATTGAGATTTTTCTGACAGATATTGCGATTCGATTTGCGATATTTGTTTTTAAGCGACCCAACAGAAGTTTATTGTAAAATGCGGCCATATCTCCGTCTAGGAGGGTCGTATCAACGTGCTCCCGTCTCTAGCACCCCCGCAGCCCGAGCTACGAGTGGAAGAACTAAACTTACATGAAACTTCCGTTGCTTTAAAGTCAAGCTTCAGTTTAAGATTCACCCTGTAATAGAAACATGCGATGGAGGAGCATTGCTAACCTGACTCAGATCGAGGAGAGCTCCATTGGAAGCCATTTGGAAAAGTATTTCAAAAATACTTGGCAGGTGATTGGATCAATCTGTCTATCACCTTCTATCATGGGCCACTTCTGATTGGTTAACAATGGCTGGTACATGTGGAGCACAGCACTTCTGATTGGTGGTGCACGATATTAGGAATTATGACGTCATCCCGATAAACCCAACAAACATGTCGTCGGTAGTATGGGACTATTTCAAAGTTTCAGAGTTAGATAGTTCGCTTGCTATTTGTATTAACAAATGCAATGCACACTCCTTCATACTCTGATCGATAACGATATACGGGACATAAGTTTCACCACGGACATATGGACCAGTGATGTTAGCCCCGTTAGCATGCTAGGTCTGACGGCGCAGTGGCTGGACAAAGACTACAAACATTGACTGATTGACTCAATTATGTTTATTTGGGGAAATAAATATGGTCTCTTTGAAGAGTCAAAACTGTTCTTGGCTTTGTTTTGTTCATAGTAGTAATGCTCATGTCATTTGCTCACTACTAGTCTTTTTTTTACCACCAGGTGTGCAAAAACTACAGGTACATTTAATATATATATATATTATATTATTATCGGGTATCGGTATCGGTCTTGAGAAGCAGGAAGTTATCGGTATCGGTTTAAAAAAAACAATATCGTGCATCCCTTCTTCTGATTTAATAATCGCATCATTTCGAATCGCGATTTCGATTTAAAATCGATTAATCGTTCAGCCCTAATCTGAACAGGACATCGCACGCTCACTGCTTGATAGCGCGCGAAGGTCCGTTTACGCCGGTTGCTAAGCAACATCGTTATGGGGAAATGCAAGTCTGCGTCCAAATGGTTGGAAGATAAGGAGGAAGGACAATCAATACTGTGTATAGTCAATGTGAGGTAAAGTGTGTCGCCAAGGTAACCGGTTAGAACTCCAAGTGGAGATGAGGTCTTAAAATGTTTGGAAAGGGTCTTAAAAAAGGTTTTACATGTGACTTCAGGATTCCTACATAGACCCCGATATATATATACAACAGTTGACGGGAAGACGGCTCAAGTGTTAAACGTCTCATGTGATGACCTCCTCCCCTCAGAGGGCGGCTGCGACAGAGCGAGCGGACGTCTGAACAACGGGATTCCCACGGTGCCGAAGAGGAGGAGCCCGTCAGATCTGGACACCTTTCGGCAATCTCTTCCTGTCCACGAGCGCCAGGAGGAGATCATCCACGTGATCAGAGAAAGCCGCGTGGTGCTGGTGGTGGGGGAGACCGGCTCGGGGAAAACTACACAGGTGCTTTTTATTCTAACCTTTTTTATATTACCATTTTTTTTATTCAATATTGCTCCTTGGATAACTTTATATTTTAATTGTTTTAATTGTATTTTCTCCTTGAGATGACGTTGTTTTTAAAGTGTGCTATAATAATATAATGTATTATTTTAGTTGGGTCTGACTCTACAACTGTTAGAAGGATCAGGGAGGCCTTAAAGCACGTTGCCCTTAAACTACATGTCCCACAATGCATCTCATTTTGTGACAAACGCACTGAAGAGACTTGCAATTACTTGCTCTAGACTTCTGCTTTCAAACGTAGTTAATTATTAAGTTATTACCCTATCCGATAATAACAATAACATATAATATAATACATTATTTTATATATATTTATATGTATATTTATATAGTCTTAAAGTTATAACCGGCCCTTTTGAGTGCAACCATAATGCGGATGTGACCCGCGATGAAATTGAGTTTGACACCCCTTCTTAAACCATTCAATGCTTTATAGCAGCGGCACACTTAAGAATCTAAACAATGTTCGCGGCCCACATTCAACCTTAAACCATACGGAGGCTAAATCAAGTTCTGATTGGTCGATTCAGAACATGTGACACGTTGTAAATCCAGTAGAACAGACCGCTGTCGAGAACTGTAATAATGACTAAGGAGGATCGAGAAACAAAAAGGAAAATAAAATAACTAAAATAACTAAAATAACTAAAATAACTAAAATAACTAAAATAAAATAAATAAATTAAATAAATTAAATAAATTAAATAAATTAAATAAATAAATTAAATAAATTAAATAAATAAATTAAATAAATTAAATAACTAAAATAAATTAAATAAATCAATTAAATAAATTAAATAAATTAAATAATTAAAATAAATAAATTAAATAAATTAAATAACTAAAATAAATTAAATAAATTAAATAAATTAAATAAATTAAATAATTAAATAATTAAAATAAATAAATTAAATAAATTAAATAAATTAAATAACTAAAATAACTAAAATAAATTAAATAAATTAAATAAATTAAATAATTAAATAATTAAATAATTAAAATAAATTAATTAAATAAATTAAATAATTAAAATAAATAAATTAAATAATTAAAATAAATTAAATAATTAAAATAAATAAATTAAATAAATTAAATAAATTAAATAAATTAAATAAATAACACTAAAAAACACAAATGTTTCCACACAAATCATAATGTTTTGCAAATTATTTGGCGGCCCACTTGCAACGCGTTCCCACAGGCCCCTTAGGAAGAAGCTCTGTGAAGCTCATCCAGTGTCTCTGTGGTTCTCCAGATCCCACAGTTCCTTCTGGATGACTGTAGCAGGAAGGGAGAGCCGTGCAGGATCTTCTGTACGCAGCCGAGACGCCTCGCCGCTATCGCTGTGGCTGAGAGGGTGGCAGCGGAGAGAGGAGAGAGGGTGGGTCAGACCGTGGGGTACCACATCAGACTGGAGAGCAGGTACCTACACTATGTTTACTCTTTATCAGTCTCGTTGCATGCTTAGTGAACCAGGAAATGTTGAGTACCACAAAGTAACTTGCATTATAGAACAGGTCTCCAGCACATGGAAACTGCCGGATGCTAACTTGAATATGTTGGGCAATTTGCATAATCAGCATACGTTGCATTATAGCCTGTCATTTCATTATAATAGTAAAATAATAACTTGGATGATTTGGACAATTTTGTATTGGTTTTGAGTCAATTTCTGACATTTTCAGGATAATATATGGCCGTTTTATTAACATTATTAAAATCAGGTTTGTTTGTCAATCTTAAATAATAATTTCCATGTCAAAAAAGTCACAGTTTGTCGTAAAACTGTTGAAATATAAGACTATGAAAAATACGCAACTAGAAAGACTACAAATCCCAGAGTCCCGGTCCCGCATGCTGGCTCTTAGGAACCGACTAACTCCCCTTGTGTGTATGTACAGCTCTCAACATGCCCAGACTTGGAGTGATTTTCACCTCTTTTAATACTTTTCACCTCATTCTGAAAGAAAGAAGTGAAATGTGCCAACGTGACGGCCGTCTTGGTGTGTGGTGCGAGACGGGAGATGTAGTTCATTGAGCGGTTTCACACAAACAAAAGTGTTACTTCACAGCTTTACGACACATTTTTATTTCTTTGACTTGCAAAATTATCTTTTAAATTGACAAACATCATATGTGTAATTCGTGGCACAATTCAAACGGGATCCAAAGATAATCTTTCTCTCTCCATTGACTTCAATGCATACTTTTTCTGAAATAAGGTCCCATGGAGGTCCACTGGAAAGGGAGGGACTTCGCCTCTCTATAGATAGACTAAACAGCTGAGGACACTGAATCACATTTGTTGTCGCTTATGGCTCGAGGTCATCTACACCCAGAGAAGGATGTGTTCCAGGTGTCCCACAACAATAACTACCGTACTTTCCGGACTATAAGCCGCTACTTTTTCCCCACGCTTTGAACATCGCGGCTTACACTACAGCTTCAAAAAAAGCTTGGAGCTGGGCGTGTCTGAAGCTTGGGGATTTTATTCGAGCCCCGCAACCAACAACCAATCACATGAATGTCCCGCCCCGTTTACGTAGTGTTAACATAGCTAGCAAGCTATGCTTGGATATACTGGATATAAAATCCCCAAACAGGCGAAAGCCTACCAGTTTCACCCACTGTCTCTGCCACCTCCCCCCATGCCTGGTTCCTCCGGTTGTATCCCGGTAAGTTAATAGGGACTGGTCATACAAAACCGGGTGATTTGCTACGGCGATAATTAGTTTATCCTCCATCTGTTTTTGAAATATAGAAATGAACGGCGGGATAT
>CALSBZ010029177.1:0-14162 GCA_943591055.1 Gobionotothen gibberifrons
GTAGGGTGAACGTGTGGAGCTCACACGATAGAGAAAACACCAAGATGAAAAAATCTAATCTGTCTAATTTACCGACGAACATTTCTGCTAAAGACCGGGCAAAGCAGTACCCCGATGTCTTGCACGAAAGTGGGGGGAAACTATTCTGCACTCCGTGCAACTGTGTGTTGGAGCATAAGAGAAAATCGACGGTGACGACCCACTTTGATTCATTCCAAACATTCGAAAATGCTTTCTGCTGCGGACAAGAAAGCGAAACAACCTCCAAAACCCTTTCGAGGGCTACAAGAAACGAGGTGAGTAGCCTACAAGATTGAAGCTGGTCAGATAACGAACGAGTAAATGTTGAATCGCATAATCAAGGATTTTTGCCCGCGTTTTTCTAGAGGGTCTAATTTAGGCTGCATTGTGTTTGTAGCAGCCAAAATACAAACTGGTAGCAATAACCAAGCAGACACCTATTTTGTCCCAGATGAAGCTTGTTTTATCACAATACGTTTTTACTCAAACCTTTGTGGAAGTCTGTGTCTGGAGGAGACAGGGGAGGCTTAATGGGTCAGAATAACTCAGGACTTCCACCAAGGAGACTGTTGTTTGTGTCCTGTGTGATACCAAAAGTCTAAATGAATATCCTTGATTTATTTAAAGAACATTAGACAGATATTGGCTAGGCTTATTTTATGCCAAGCCATTATCTTTTGTTAAACCTAAATACGTGTTTTTTCTTTAAATTCACAGCCTTAAACATGTGATTAAGACTGTAGAACAGGATTGCAAAAGCAAAACATGGTTCCTCCATACTGTACGTCACTGAGAAGTCATAAGTTCTTTATTAGAAAATGAAGGGGAAGACACGTCACATGTCAGACACCGTTTGAGTGACATGTAATCTCTTAGATGTACTTGAGGTAGCCAGCTATGATTGGGAGCTCACTGGAACTCGTGTGTTTGATCGGTCTCAGAATAAATTAATTGAGCAGAATTTGTACTGTTTAGTGAGGTCTGGCATTTTGATCAATTTATTTATGAAATCTCCCTCAACTGTGATTATTTCTGTTGTGATTTTTCCATCTCACACCCACATTAACATGCAGAGTTGTCCACCAGAATCGTTAACAGAATCTAATTTCTAGAAACTGGCGAGGTGCCACAATGGGCCTGCAACCAGTGGCTTTTTACAGCTGTCATTCCTAACATGACAGACGCCTGATAGTGGGTCAGAAGATAACACAGCAGAAAGTATTGAAATGGACGTGGATGATTCAAATAGAATGCATGCTTTTCATGTAACATTCAGGGGCTGCATAGAGAAACGATGCTCAAAACCAAGACAAGAGAGAGATAAGACATACGATTAATATTGGCTCTAGATAAGACACACATGTTCCATACCTCAGTTTTAAGAAAAATGTGATATGGTATAAATCTAAATGTCCTTTAAGATGGATTTTCTTTGGTGTGTGTGTGTTTGCCCAGGCTCAAACACACCTCCTGTGTGTCTGTTTGTGTGTTTTCCTCGAGGTTAAATGCTCTGTTTCCTCTCTAATGGCTCCCTGGTTGGGTCCAGCGGAAGCAGGGGAGAAGGGTTATTGTGTGAGCGATTTGTCACCGCCTGCCTCAGTGGCGAGGTCCTCGCTGACACCATAAATACTTGATAATAGTTCATCTGGAGAAAAGCTGTTCCTCATTCTCCCGTTTTCCTCCTCTGACCTCATGCAGGGCCTTTCTTTGGTCCTTGTGTGACTGCACTATGGAACAGCAAATGTGTGTTTACGCTACAGGTGCTGAGCAACCATGTATGTTGATGCATAACTCAACATTTCATGATTACAATCACGCCTTCATTTCAAGCATTTCTCATGGAGGCTTGCTGGTATGGATTTTACAGATCATGTATTTTTCTCTATGATAAAAAAACAAACAAAAGTAAATCGGAATCAGAATTAAGTTTACTGCCAGGAACGTTTACACAAATAATAATTTGCTTTGGTGCACGATGGTGCAAATTAAATTGTAGGAGAAGGTCAAAAATATTACGATTATAAAAAGAAAATATTTAAAAAAAAAAAACATTTAGCATTAATAAAGGAAAAAAGACAAGTACTTACACCAAATTTAAATATCCAAAATAAAATAAAAAATCGAAAACACGTGGTGAAAAAAAAATGATTCTGTGTATTCAGATTGATGTACACAGCCAGATAATGGACTTATTATGCAAAAGTTTAAAAATACTTCATGTAGGTTCTCTAAAAGGTTGTAGCCTCCGGTCCTTTTCTGACAGAACTCCAACACAGCGACCGCTACAGTTGAAGCATGTTGATTGATGAGCTTCATGTTAAGCCTGTTAGATCCTCAATGGTTTTCATGTGTCTGCAAACAGCTGCTTTTCTCATTTGCAAACACATGCACGAAGGAGTACACATGCATTATGCAGGAAGTTAGCATTCACACTCATTCCCACATTGTCTCCTCTGTCAACAGAGCTGTTGTTCACCTCTGAGCTAACAGCTTTCTGATTAGCAGCTGACCTTTTTACAGCGCGCTCACAGAGGATGTTCACCATTTGAGGATAAATGTGGATTTTCTTGGAGAGACACTCAAACCAGACACTTCTGCATTCAGAACACACACTCTGTAACCAACACAAAAGTCTGCTTCCATCTCCGTGACTAACTGTTCTCTATGGGGCATTTCCACAACGCTATGCATATAAAAGAAAAATCACACTCTTTCCTTATGGATGTATGTCACGAGCAATATTTTTGATTTATGGTGTTTCCAGAGGCCTCCGAGCCCCAGCTATATTCAGAATAATTCCGCTGCCAAAACTTTGTCTCATTTAATTACATGAACATTAAGCGCTGAGTAGACTCTGGAGTCATCCTCTGCTGCTAACCTCTGTTGACGTGTACCATTATCACACGTCTGTGGAGACATTTTGGGCTTTGGAAAAATCCCAGCCCTCTGTTCTGACCGCCCTCTGGCTTGTCGAATAATCACAGCTCGACCATCGAGAAACATGTTTTTAGGGTCTGACAAAAGCTATAATGTATATCCCTGTTGTGCTCGTCTAAAGCACGGGGAAATATTTATATTCTCTTCAGCAGAGGGGCTGTAACTTACAGCAGGGAAGCATGATGTAAGTCCATTTGCAGCCGAGCAGATCTGCCTGTGCCTCAGTAAGTCTGCTCTCACTCATGGGTTAGGGTTATATGCATACATAATCTTTTTTTTCAGCTGAGCGTGGCTTCTGTATCCTTTCCACACAACATGATATAAATCACTGCAGCCTTTTTTACTGCTTGTTGTTTGTGTGTATGGATGAGAGTGAGTTTATTATTCTATTTGTGCCTGTCTTAGTGTTTGGGTGAGGAACCAGCAGCCTGGTCTCAGACTTTTCATCCATCACCCTCTTTTATTTTTTTCAGGGTTGGAAGGGTGCAAGAGACAATATATATCAATAACATGTTTTTTACTGAAGTGTATGTGCAACAACAGGACAATGTGACCCTAGAAAAGAAGAAACCAAGATATTTAGGATAAAAAACGATTGTATTTATATAACCTGCCTTTCATGAAGCATATTCAGGCAGCAGCTATACACCAACTCTGAAACACATGAGCACATACTACAGTTTAAAAAAGCAGAAATAAAATCTGAGCTGACAGAAAATGCTCCGTTTTAGTTTAATACACACAGTTAAACTCAAACACAATTCTTTGAACATATAGGTTCACCTGCTGATTAAAAAAAGATGATATAGATATATAGCGTACAGATTCACACTTAACGCATTAGCCTACAGAACAGCACCGTTTACAGAGAAGATGTCAAATGTAATTCTTCTGCATGTAACATCCAGGCTGACCTGGAAGTGGGCAAGGGCTGTTTAAGACTTACAAAAAACAGTTACAATTTTTGTATCCTAACTACGTAATCCCATTGCATGTAATCCATTCCTCCTCAAGCCTTTGTATATGTGTTGTGATTATTGACGTCAGATTTCCTAGTTGATAAAAAAAACTGCACCAACGGCATGACTAGGGTTAGGTATCGTTAAAAAAATAATATTTGAAGCCTAAATGTGATACCACTAGAATTCCTAATTGGGAACTATTTGTTCAGCTTCATTTGATAACTGTCATGCATGTAAGGGTTCAAATGTTTTATTTGTCAGCTACAGTGTAGTATTGCAATGGAAAACTAGGGTCGCAGGTTCCTCCAACAATGCAACATAAATGCATAAGACATAAAACAAATTTAAAAAAGACAACAACAATGATAGTGCAAGCTTTAGCAGTCTTATGGCCTGTGGGATAAAACTGAGTCTGGTGCACAGGTTAAGGCAAAGTATGATTGTTATATACATGTTATCTAAATAGGCTCAAATGTAATTATCCGCTGCTGGAGAATATTCAATACTAGCTGGTACTGGGTTATTTTGGTCGATACATCAAAGGTTTTGAGTACCAACAACTGGTATTATCAGCAGCCCAATGTGATAATGTGAATCCCCATTTTTTTCCCTTCATCCATTTAGTCTGAAATTGTGTTCATTTGATCTGTTTTCTAAATGGAGGGGACTTTTAGTTTTTTCTTTAACCCCAACTAAAAGTTTGCAAGTCACTTAGTAAGTCGACCTGTAAATAACATTTCTTATATCAAAAACATTTTTGAAGCAACATGAAAACAGTTTTTTTGGCTTTTATGTTATCCAACAATTTCCTCTTTTACACGTAGTGACATCACTGATTGCCAGAAAACAAAATGAATTGAGCTACAAGTCAATAAAATGCGTTGGTGCGGGTAACAACACAATGGTGTGATAATATTTACAATGACTGACCCCTTTCTCCTTCAAAAAGCAATTCTGATCAAGTATTCATAAATAAAATGTAATATTGCTACAGCTGTCTGTCACTGCTACCTGCTTCTGTGCTGACTGTAAGTTCTTCTGAAGGGAAGGAAACATTTAAAAGGCTTTAGAGCGGTGCAGAAGTGTGTCAGTGTTCACTGTGCCTTAACATCCCTGCCTACTTCTGTAAACTGATGAAATATTCAGGAGATAAAGGTTGGTCATTGTGTCACTGGATGTCAAGGTACAAACCACAATGCCTTCTGGGAAACTGCACAGTTGATTTGATGAGCAGAGGGAGCTTGCATCCCAAGATGGGAGGGCTTTACCACAAACCAGAAATCATTTATTTTCTCCGCCTGAGGTCTTTCGGGGCGAGTAGACAAATTATTTTGTTTTTTACATCTGTGATATTGACTGTTCTACAGTGTTGCTATACTACATGGTACAAATGAACATCATCTGAATGTCTTGAACAGTGGATATTGTTGGGGAATAATTTGCCCTGCATGTCCTCCTTCGCCCTCTGACGCAGCTGACCAACCTTGAGCATCCGCTATCTCCCGTAAGGAGGGGCTGCCCTAGCATATTGTTGATGTTGCCAGTTTGTGACCGGGCAACTCTCGGTCAGAGATAGTTATTGTTGTGGGACACCTGGAACACATCCTTCTCGGGGTGTAGATGACCCCAAGCCATAAGCGACAACAAATGTGATTCAGTGTCCTCAGCTGTTTAGTCTATCTATTGAAGAATGTTGATTATTACACTCTGAACTAGTTCAAACCTGGAGCTACAGGAGGGTTCTTCAGAATTGATGGTGGCGTGTCAACCATGTGGTCAAACCGTGGCCCGTGACATGTTTTGTGAATTCTCCGGCCGAAGCTCCAAATAAACCGTCAGTGTTTGCCATCAAAGCTCCAGCTCTCCTCGTGTCTCTCTGAGTCCTGACTCCTATTGCTTCAGAAGTTTCCCCCACGGATATGAATTGTTACCATCAAATCTGAGATACAGGGTCCTGTGATTTAATAAAGGTGGACTCAATGATAAAGGGTCACTTTGAAACGTGTATTACAATTAAATCACGGTCAAATATGTTGATTTTGTTGTAGTCTACCATAGTATTTACATGGAGGCCCCGAATATTCGCATTGCTCTAATTGCTCGAGTTTCAGGTTTCACCGCGGCTGTCAGCTGTGTTTACTCCTGTCATTCAAACAAGATGCGCTGGAGAGGGGGCGGGGCTTATATCCATGCAAATACAAAATGAACATATTTTACGTGATTTAATTGTAATACCCGTTTCAAAATTATACCGAAGTAACAACACGTATCGTTTTGTGAAATGCTGTGGTGTTTAGTGAAATGCTGTATCGTTTTGTGAAATGCCAACACAGTCTCACTCCCTGAACGTCCAGGAGCGACGCTTGGTCAGGGTCCTTTGGCGTGCAGTTGTGACGCATGGACGCAAAGAGCTTTCAACTGATTGCAATGTATTCCCATCGGCGGCGGTATTTGACGCTCAGGGAAGCACCGCATCGGTCCATGTCGGCGGCAGTTAAAGGCAATGTGAGCGTCCATTCCCATTGGATAACGGAGGATTTTACACCCGGAAGTAAGTATTCTCCTTACTGTCGATTGATTTTACAATGATATCTGCACTACTCATCAACTCAAAAACACCAGATTATCCTTGTTAATTACACAACATTGATTGATTTGAATTGTGTACAATGCTTTTGTATTTTCCCCCTTCGATTCGGAGAAACAAATATTTTTTAGGATGGCAGAAGACACTACACTACCCAGAATCCTCAGCTATCGTTTGGGACTACACCATGTGCTTTGCTCGACAAACCCCGTGATTAGTCCTCAAGCTCTGTGATTGGATGTTGGAGTGGCAGTGCGCGAAGTTTACACGGAGCGTCAAACAGCAATTTGAAATGGAATGAATCCCATCAACGGCACACTAACCAAAACAGGAATTGACCCGCCCCCCCCCTTAGGTCACAGGCTCCTCCAACAGTGCAACACAATAAAACAGATACACAGAAAAAATAGTGCAAGTAAATACAAAAAGACAGATAGTAAAATAGTAAAAAGTAAAATAGCGCAATAAGACTCTATATACAAGTGATTGGAATATGATATATTAGACAAATAATTATAAGTAGCAGCCAGATGAACGTTATGGATGTTGTTTCAAAGTTCAGGTGTTTAATAGTCTTCTGGTCTGTGGGATGAAGCTGTCCCTGAGTCTGGTGGTTTTAGTCCGGATGCTGCGGTACCGCCTGCCAGACGGCAGCAGACAGAACAGTTTGTGGCTGGTGGGGTGATGGGGGTCTTTTATAATCCTGAGGGCTTTCTTTAAGGTTAACCTGCGTTTTTTACTGCACTACATTTATTTTAGTTACTTTACAGATTTTGATTAATTATGTGAAATATAAACAACCCTTAAATCAGACTTTAGTTACACCTGAGTAAAATTCAGGGAAGGTGATTGTCAAGTGCCAACAATCAGGAGAGATATTTGATAGTTGGTGCTTGAGAAGACTAAACATTTATCTGCAGATCTCTATAAAGTATATTCATTACTCGTTATTCTCTAATCGTTCATCAGAAACTGTATATAATGCACATCCCTTTCAAGATTTCCAAAGGTTTATTGAAATATCATATACACAACTAACTGTAGTTATGCAATGATGACAAACTTGGGTCATAGGTTCCTCAACAAGAGATCTATCAATATGTGTGTGCCTCCACCATTAAACTGTCATATTCTGCACATTTCTTATTCTATCTACATACATCTTATAAGTGTATAATAAATATGTATAATATCGGTTAAAATAAGTGCTTCAACATAGTTAACATTGCAGGAAAGTCCCAAAACAAACCATGCAATATATTAGACTTTAAGTACTTTGTCAGGCTTAATATTTATCAGATTCCCCCAAAGATTTTTGCTTACATGTATTTAAAAGAAGAACGTAAAGTATTATGTAATGTTTAAATAAAGCCTAATTAGTTTGTCTGTTTTGCACATCCTCCTATTAATATCTTTGTACATCCTGCACTAAACTGTTTTATTCTAGATATCATTTACAGTATCTTCTTGATATTTTCTATTCTATATTTCTATCATTGACCTTCTACTCTCCTCCTATTTTGTATATACTCTTAATATTTAAATGTTTTCATCAAATATAACACATTCAAAAGTGCTTTATAAAAATGAAAGACATTAAGAAAAAGGCATTTAAAACAGTCATTAAAAAGCAACACAATCTACCTGCATTGCAATTACTCTAAACGTGTAATAACGTGCTTTAACCAGTAGGTGGTTTGGGTTCAAAAGCTGTCAAGTTTACAGTGTTAAAAAAATTAAATATACTGCTGTTTCTGGTTTAGTTTACGACGGATATATTTAGTTATTGTTTTGATATTTGTAACACAAAAGCGATGGAAAAAACCCACAGAAACACACAGAAAAGATGGTCTAAAGGCCCTGACACACCAAGCAGACACCAGAGAACTCGCCGAAGCCGAAGCCGACGCCGACGCCGACTGCAAGCTGTTGGAGCAAAACCACCTGTGGCGGGCCTCTCCCCACCTGTGCTCCGCGCCGTTCGTTGGATGAGACTGGTCAGATTTAATAAAGAAGGAGTTCAAACACCGGAATAAAAGTTATAACAATAATCTGATTTAATGGTAAAAAACACAATACAAGTTACAGAGTACCCTGGGTCTTTACTCCGGGCCCCCAGTTCCACTGCCGTGCGATACAGATATCGGGACCGGCCAGTCCGAACCAGAGGCATTTTGCATGACAAAACATTCAGTTTACATAGACATGTTTGGGGGCGGAGTTGTATCGGTTCTTCCGCCCCATCTTACTCCTAAGCGAATCAGAGAGTTCGTGGGGAGGAGCGGAGTCGGATGCTTCCGAGACAGAGCGTCCTTGATGAAGGGATACTTTTTGGAGAACATAACAATCGTTATCTCTGTACCTGTCCAAAGCCTTTACTCCCTTTATTTCCCACAGACCAAGCAGTTTCACAAGCATATATTCTACACAGACTATTGGCGCTATGATTTCTGAAGCAGGTTACACAGGTTTCTTCCATATTAAAACAGTTTATACTGGTTCCTTTAATACTTTCCCAGACAATCAAACATTGTACACGGATATATTGACACAGATATATGGGTGCTTTGAGATTATATGGACCCCAAAATGAATCTTCAAAGAATATGTGTGTGTGTGCTAGATGTCTGAGTCAGCATGTAAGTAGGGATGTGTGTGTGTCAGCTGATTATAATGTGTGTGTGTGTGTTGCTCTCCTGACTGTTATCTTACAATGCTCTCATGGGGAGGGCATCCTCCCGGTACGACCTTGGCAGGATGTTCCCGTGTGGTACGACAGGGCGAGGAGTGTGCACAGAGGCGAATGTGTGTGTGTGTATCTGAGTCATGAAACAAAAAGGATTATATATATGATTACTTGAAAACAGTTCAGAATAATGCATGTTTACTTCAAAACAGTTTAGAACAATATCTGTTTACTTTAATCCCCCTTTTGATCTCGTCTCCTGAGATCACTAACACACAAAACAACATGGCCACTGTCATTCTTTTCTACTGTGTCCGTCCCGCAACATTTATATAAATCCATCAGAAGCTGGGATTTAGAGCACTTTAAACCTTTAGGAACAGCCCACCATAACAACTTCTTATGACAGTGGAGGGAGAACAAAACATGTTAAAAAACTGCGTCCTTGTTTGTTGAGTCATCCTGCTCGTCCTCCCCCTCCGACCCACAAGCCAACAAGGGCATTTGGTATGGAGGGAGGGAGCAGATTTTCCTTCAATGGTGGAACTGATGAGTCTAACACACAATGAACAACATCCATATGTTACTAAAATAGCAATAAAAATAGCTATAGAAATCAAAAGACACATTATTGAACTTTTCCATTTACCAAACATGATTACAATATCAATGCTGACATTTTAATGCAGTACTTAATTGTGAGCTCATCAAATGTATCGCGCCTACAATATGGTCAAGATTGTACTAAGTCCTGCAAATAATGGGTTATTAAACAAAGTCTCTCAAAAAATTGGTTGATATACAAAGTGGCGTTTGGTGTAGGTGATAGCAACCTGATCAGAGGGACGTGGACTCATCGGTTGCCTCGCGAGCTGTTGTGTCTTTGTCCCCCGGCCCGCTGGGCGGCTTCTGGGCTGTCTGCTGGAGAGATCCCCCCGGGGTCATCCTCCTCTGGTCCGCTGGTGGCGCCTTCTGGGTCATCTGCTGCGTCCTCGAGGTCCTCCTCCTCCGGTCCTGATGTCGTCTAGGGTCCCTGCTGGTGGTTTCCCGACCGCACACTGGCTCCAGTGGTACCAGTTGTCCCCCTTTCCTTCTAGGCGGACGGCATGGGAGGTCCTCTGGGTCACTCGGTAGGGGCCGGAGAACCTGGGGTTGAGCCACTTGGGTCTGATGACTTTCAGCCAGACGAACTCTGCGGTGTTGGCCTCGTGCCTTTCGGGTCCCCCTTTGGCGTCAGTAACCTGTGTGGAGAAATCTGATACCAGGCCCTTAAGTTGCCGGTAGTATGGCTTTGAACACATGACCTCTACTTCCTTTCCTACGCTTAGGGCTCCTGGGCCCCAGAAATATTATCAAATACATCTTAAAATTAGATTACTAAATTGAACAATAAACCCATTATACCCCTCCTCTAAATTGAACAATAAACCCATTATACCCCTCCTGGAAACATTGTCCTCCAAACTATGGAGACCATGTTTCCCAAATCAGATACCTCAGAGTACCCATCTTCTCGTACAATGTTATTTCAAAGCCCTATGCCTCATCATCAGGAACACTTTCTCCTGTTGAAAAGAATCAGCAATGTTAAAAATCAAGTTACATAGTCATCAAGCCATGCAGGGATCATGCAAAGTCAAACAAAATTCATGCGTCATGTCTCACAATAGTTCAACTAATGTGGCATAGTCAGAAATCCACTGCCAAAAGCATTGTGTGCATCCCAAAATAAAATCACCTTATCAGTGGGTCAGTGTTACTGTAACAGTCAGGAATTTACAAATCAATTCACATTCATTCAGTCTTTGCAAAGTCTAAGTCAAGTCAGTCTCGAGATCTCATGTCCTATAGTAGTAGTGCACTTTGATATTCTACCAGCTGGAGTTTTCAATCAGTGACATCATTGTGTTGATGTCAAACAATGCAACAAAGTTTTCCGTGGTTGCAGCACCATTTTCTTCAGATGTTAAACAAACAAATTATCAATATACTTCATTAATGTACTGCCCCTAGGAAACACAAAGCCTGAACATTGTTCATGCACGGCATCCTTAAGTGAGCCTGCAGATAACGGCCTTTTTAATTAATATTCCAAATTAATCAATAATAACTACAATAATCCATGTTATCAATTTGTTTACCCTTAGAAGTGAACATACCTCATAATGTTACATCAAGTTTTAAACTAAGCTTTAGCCAAACAATCATTATTACTCTATCAGATTTAACTGGTGATTAAACAAACAAAGCCTCTTTTCTTTACATCACAGATCACTAGCACATATTCACTAAGTTCAGCATCAGCCTTCGTTACTCTAAAATTACGTTTTAAATAAGAATATTAGAAATGGAACAAATATTCAATCTTCAGAAATGTTCTCAACAAATGGAGAGCAATGCCATCTCTCTATCTAGTAAATAGCCAACATGTTTAAGATATATAAAATAAGCCTAAATACTTATTTACTATCAAAGTCTAAAGCTAGACCTAAGGTGAACAGTTTTGGGAATGGACAATTTAAACTAAAAACAAAACAAAATTGGACTCTTATTCTTGTCATTTGTTCTTCAAAATACATTAGTATTCACAATATAACTACCCCTCTCCTTTATCAAATCCATTCATCTTTAACAAGATACTATTTCACTATTTACTTTTAGTTCCTGATAACAATGGTATAACGACCACACGTTTTACCCATAGCTGGCTCTTATGTCAAGATTATTACGTGTGACATAATAATCAGATGTCTTGAATGCTAAACAAGGACATTAAACTTTAATCTTTTCAGTATTCCAGACCATCATTAAACAAGCAGCCTCTTTTCTTAAAAACTAAGCATAATGTTATACACCCCCTCTGGAAAACTCTTGCACAGTTGTGCTGTAAAATCATTGCATAATGTCTTGAGAGTCTGAACAGTCTGAAACAAGCCTGTCTCAAGATCTTGTTATTCTGAGAACAGTCAGTGATCTTTTGTCCTCTTCAGCTGCAGTCAGTGACAGGGTCCCCAAAAAGCTAGAACCGGCCCTGGTCTTTGGGCTCAAGGAAACTCTCTCTGGAGGGAAGGAAACTCTTGGATCACTGTGATCAATCAGCAGACTCACGTTGTCCTCTGCACAGTAGAAATCCCCAAAAACTGCAATTCCTCTTCACTCCACTGTTGCCTTGACAACGAGGCACAAACAAAATGTCAAACTCTCCTCAGAGATGCGTTCTGTGCATAGTTCTTCTGTTTCTGTAGTGAGCAACACTTCACCAGCACACTGATTCAGAGTCCAATCCAAAGGTGGTGCACACCATTTCAATGCTACTGTAATCACAGCAAAACAGCTACTAGAGAAAAACTCAATTTAAATCTCTCCCCCAACAAAATGGCTGAGTGTCTACATGGTCAGGAATGCTGAAACATGTGAATGTTCAAACAAACTAATGGTGGTAGTTTACCCAGATTCTTTACTTCACTTAAAGCAGTACAATTACATCATAAAATCTCTTTTGTCTAGTTGACTTCCTGCTTTTAAATTCTAGTTAGGAAAATTAAATTATCATCATATTTAAAATCTTCTTAAATTTGAAACCAAATAGGTATTAATTCTCCACTATGATCCATTTCAGCATCAAAGTCCATAAAACTGATGATTTATCTTTAAAAACCATGAGGAATGACAGCTCTCATAAAACACCATTCTCCTTCAATGATTCTAAATTAATGAGCAAAACAAGGAAACCCTCCTTTAATCACTATAGATTCATCTTATATATACTTGCTTATTCTATTCATTTTCAAATTGTTTATCTAAGTTCTGTGTTACAAGCATGGTTAGGTTGTAACAGAATACAAAACTAACTGTATTCACTACGCGCTATATTTGAAAACCCAAGTAATCTGATTACAGCTAATGAACATATTTTTGGAACACTTAAGGAATTATTGGTGGCAATGTTTCCTCACAAAATGTAATCTTCATTACTAAAGCTAAAACCTAAAGAAATCATCACGGAACAGTTATCTTATCACTTAATTGTTTCAATAAGAAAAGGCATTGTGAAAACTCCCTCCTTTGAGGACATCTCAACACTTTATTCCATCTAAGCATGAATGTTTATGACAGACACGCTCTATTAATCCAAAACGGTCTTTAGTGGTATCAATTGTGAACTTTCTTAATATTAATTGTCTAGACTCTTCAGAACATCTTAATGTTCTTAATTCCTGTCCCTCTCTTTTCCTCCCTGTGTCCTGCAGCTGCCTGCTGCTGCCCACCAGCTTCTCATAAATCACACTGTGACGTAACTGTATCCTACAAAAATTATGCTAAAAATAACGAATTATAGTTTCTTATTTATTTCAATATATCTACTACATCAAATCACACATTGATCTATTAATTTTCAATGTATTCACTCCAACTTCAGGTCACTAATCTGATCCTCCACTCCTTGTTTTAAACAGAGAAACACAATGCAGCCTTCATCACGCAAGAGCAAAATAGCAGGCAGACCCTCCTTTAATCACTCTCTCAGTCTGTCTCCATTGTTCTCGGAAACTTCTAGAAATTACACTTAAATCACTCTTTTCAAACTCTCCTTCACTCAAGAGCAAAATAGCAGGCAGACCCTCCTTTAATCACTCTCTCAGTCTGTTCCCATTGCTCGCGGAGGCTCCCGGGACTCGGAACGCCTAAATCACTCTTTTGAAACTCTCCTTCCATGATTGACTTCGTATCTATGATCTGACTAGGTTGCTTTTATGTTCACTCGTATTTATTAATATACTGGACAATTCCTGTTGTTACTTTTAATGTCCCTAACTCAGACGTGCACACAGTCTGAATCCAAAATGCCAAGCTTCACATCAAGTGACACAGAATATTGTTACACACCCTGCACACTTTCTCCTATCTCTTCTCAATTTTCACAGATTCACATTTAAAAATCACACAGTCGCGTTTCTCCTCTTGAAAC